>JAJLRB010003143.1:0-10732 GCA_020976825.1 Odocoileus hemionus
CTCACCCACTACATTTGACATCACCAGCCACTGGATCTGTGTCGTCACACACTCTGTATCGATGACATCACAGCAAGTATGGAAAATCCATCACCCTTGGCATACATACATATGACATCATACACATTCTCTACATGACATCACATTCACACTTTTATGACATCTATCCTCGATCAGCATTTTAAGATATATCACAGCCACTACATTCATGAACATCAGATCTCCTATATGCGACATCACATGTAAACGGCTTTTAGGACATCTCATCCCCTATACCTCTGACAGCACAACCACTTTATATACTTGTAACGTCACAGCCACTGCGTTTGTGAATCACCCTATCCAATAAATTTGACGTCATAAAAAAAACACTGTGTCCTCTGTTTGAGACACAGATACAATACATGTATATCTGATGTCACACCTTCCGTGTCTGTATTTCTGCGGTCACACTCACCGTGTCCATCAGTGATAGTTGATGCTACACACTAAAGTGTATGTTTTATGTCACACATTTATTATAGGCATGGCACATTTATGCACTATTATACGACGTCATCACACCCAGGCTTTATGACACCACAACACTCTGTTCATGGACATCAAAAGCTACTCTGTCTCACATCACCAGCCATTTTCACCCATATCTGACAGCACATCCACAGAATGTGTGTCATCACACCGAGATTATCGATTGATATTATGCCCCATTGTTTTTGCATGATATCACAGCACCCCCCTGCCATATGCATGACATCATAGTTGTGAATGAGGCACTTACACATGACATCACATTCATTCTGTATGACGTTGTCACAAGACATCTAATGACCCGCTCTATCTGACATCACACCCTCTGTATTAATACTTGGTCATCACACAGTTTGACAGTATATCTGACTACATCACAATCCACTGTAGCTGCGTCATTACTTACAGTGTACTGCTTAATACCACACCTGCAATATGTTTGACCTCAAAACCCCACTTATATATATGACATCATATGATGTAAACTTCATATTGATACCACACCACGCCCACACTCTTTATGATGACATCCACAGGAATACTGTATTCATGACATCCCATTCCGCTCCGCTTCTATTCAAACACATCATATCCCAACTGTTTATCACATGGCACACATACAAATACAATATACTTGTGACATCACAGCCCACTGCAACTGTGACAAGACACCTACTGTGTTTTTTGACATCATACTCAGATATATGACATCTCATCATTGTGAGGTATGAATGACAACACAGCCACATTATCCGACATCACACTATTAATACTATATCGGTGAAATCACACTATCTCACTGGATATGATTGTATTAGACCCCTATGTACGTGTTGAAATCACACACACTGCATGATAGTAACATGATATAGACACTTTTTGTGACAACATGTCCCAACTCTTGATGTCATATCATACCATTGTTTATTCTGTCTTATGGTGCACCCACTATGTTATGACATCATATCCACCGTATACGATCTCATCCACTCTGTATATGTCTATGACTACAAGCTCATGCTTTATATTTGTCTTGAAATAATGTGTTATAACTGCCATCACATCCCACTGTATGTCATCAAACAACACTTTGTCGATGCTCGATATCACACCAAACTATGTAATGTGTTCCGCCGACCTACGGTACGTGGGCACATCACTGCATGCCATCATATGCAGCTGCACATGACATCTTATATCAACACTTTTATGGCCACAGCCCCATCCTTAGTATTCATGACATCACATGCACTCTATTTCATGACACTAACACGCACTGTAAACCGATTATGACAGGTCAGTCACCTACTCTGTATGATTATCCACATATCACTATATAATGGGTGATAACAACACAATATACTCCTTCTCTATGATTTCACACACACGTCTAAATGTCTTATGACCATACCCACTTCATATGGTCAAGACACGAGTGTTTTATAATAACCACAATTATCCACTCTATCCCCCAAAACCACAAATTTATGCTGCCAATCCCCTTCAGGCATGACATACACCCCGTATGACATTGCCCCAATGTTTTTTTTCCTCTAATCCTCCACTTTTATCACGTCCAATTTTTGGGAGACTACATCGGATATGTATGGAACTTTTCACACAAGACATCACTTTTCCCCAATTTAAAATATCAAACCCACCGTTTCCCACCACAAAAAATTTATTTTACATCTTTCCGGGATCTGGGGATCACTCCCCTGTATGAGTTTACCAAACTGTTTTTTGGGTCTCTTGCCCTATGTAAAAACATCATATGTTGTTTACGACATAATTCACTTATTTTTTAACTCACAGACACTGGTCTGTGTCATCACACCCCCTCTTTCGATTATATACATCCTTTTATGTATGACCCCCCCACCCACCCCTATACATCATATCTTTTCAAAGGGTTGCCTCCCCTTTAATGGGCATACCGATTATATATGCATCACATGCATCCCCTCATGACATCACTCCCCCTATATTGACATTAATCCACCCTTTGATGACCCCTTACCAACTCTTTTTTAAAATCCCCAAAAATTTTTTTATGACACTTTTGCATTTATTTTGTCACATCCACCTTTATGAATGCACACCATGTAGTCAAAAACATTCATTCCCTGCATTCAAAACTTCACCAAACTATATTTGAACCACAAAAAAACGCAAAACTTATATCTGCCCCCCTCACCCCTACATCTGAAATTCCTCCCGTATCTGTGTCATCAAACCCATGTACATTATACCACACACACTCTTGTATGACATCACCAACTCTTGTGGACATCTATTTAGTATGCATGAGTCACTGAACCCTTTATGACAAAACACCTAAATGTGACTCACACCGTATATTTTGACATATATTCAATAATTTTGAATCACCCTTTCTGTTTTATACACCACACCGACTATACCTACATCTCCCCCCACTAATTTGACATCACCGCCCCCTGGATCTGTGTCGTCCACACTTGTTCGATGACATACAGAAGTATGGAAAACATCCCCTTGGTACATTTTTCATATACACTTTCAGACATCACATTCACATTTTTACATTTTCCCCGCATTTAAGAATCCACCACTACTTATGACATCAGTCTCTTAAAGGAATCACTGTAGGGTTTAGGACATCTCTCCCCCAAATTTACACACAACCCATTTATAGTAACGTCCGCCCCCGCTTTGTGAATCCCTATCCCAAAAATTTGCGTCAAAAACCTGTGTTGAGACGATACAAACGTAACTGAATCACACCACCTGTTGTATTTCTGGGTCACCCCACCGTAAAGTGATATAACCAAAAGTGTTGTATTATGTCAACCCTATTATAGGCAGGACATTATGCACTATATACGACTCACACCGGTTTATACACCACAAAACCCCCTTTTTCATGAATCAAAAACTATCTTCTCACATCACAGCATTATTTTGAAGCACACCCCAAATGTGTGTCACCCCGAGATTATTGATGATATATGCCCCCTTTTTGCATGATTCACGCCGCCATATGCATGACATAAAGAACTACAATGACATACATTCACTTTGGTCACACCCCCCCCTATCATCAACCCTCTGTTTAGCATCACACACAGATATTACATCAATCCACTGAGCTGCGTCATTCTTAAGTGTATGCTTTACCACCCTGAATATGTTTGACCCAAACCCACTATATATATGACATCATGGGGAAATTTTATGTAATCAAAAACCCCCTTTTATGACATCACAAGGCTGAACATGAATTCCCCTCCCTCTTTCAAAAATCATATCCCCTTTATAATCAAATACAAATACTTGTGACACCACCCGGGAATGTGACAAGACACCTCTTGGGTTTTTTAATCTATCGTATTTATGACATTCCTTGTGTTGAAAGACAAAACAACCACTTTCCCCAACACCATACTTACGGGGAATACACTCACTTTAAAAGATTTTATTAGACCCTTGTACTGTAAAAACACACACTGCATGTAAAAAGATAGACACTTTATAGACAAAGTCCCCTCTTTATGTATCATACCCTTGTTTATCGTCATGGACCCACTGTTTATGAAATATCCCCAAAGGGTCTCTCACTCTGTTTTTATGCACACAACTCTATTTTTTGCTTGAAAAATTTATAATGCCTCAATCCCTGATGTCATCAAAACCCCCCTTTGTCGAATATAACCAATATTTAAGGTTCCCCGGGGGCACATGTTTTCCCCCAATGACTGCCTGAACATATCACACTTTATGACAAGCATCCTTATTTATAATCACATCACTAATTTAGCAAAACACCACTTAACGATAGACAGGGCACCCATTTTATGATATCACTTACTAATAGTGACATCAACAAGCTCTTCTATGATTTTCCCACTCATGTTATAATATCCCTTCATTGGCACCCGCAGTGTTATAACAAAAAAAAACTTGGTAATTTTACAGCCCCAAATTCTGAATCAACCCTTGTATCGTGCAACACACGCAATGTACCAATTTTATTAAACCCCTGTATGATGAAAAACACAGCCACTATAGATACATCTATGTATACATACAACACATCCCCCTTTTTCAACCCCTCTTTTTTTTTGACATCAATCCCTATAACCCGACATCACATCCACTATAACTGACCTCATTTCCTGTATTTTTGTTTCAACCCACTCACCCATTTTCACGCAACCCATTTCATATCCCCAGCCCGTTAGGCTACATCCCATCCCCCCTATTTATGAATCAAATCCAAGTTGCATACAACACTTGTGTGGGTTGTCCACACTCGCATATAATACATCATTCGCCTTCAAATGACACAACCCCTCATTCCACAAACCACAAATTTACTGCCACATCCCTTTAGGCTGACATCAACCCACCGTCTAGACATTCCCCCCCTGTTTTTTGCCCTCTCAAACTTTTTTTTTCCCTCCACTTTTTTAAAAAACAGTCCCTCTTGGCAGCATCACCTGGTTATGTATGGGGAAATTATTCACCATAAAGACTTTACATCCTCTTTATGATACAAACACCCTTTCTACACACACAAAATTTTATTTGGGCATCTTTTTCCCTTTTTGGGGGATCACATCCCTGTATTGAGTTATCACCAACTGTATTTATGAGTCTCTTGCCTTGGAAACGACATCATACTTGTATACGACATCGATTCATATATTATTAAAATCACAAACTGTGTCTGTGTCATCACCCACTCTTTCGATGATTTATCCTTTGTTTTGTTTGCCTCCCCCCCCACTCCTTACCATCATTACATCCACAAGGATCGCCCCATTTAATGACATCAAGATTATATATGACATACATGCACTGCATCATTGGGCATCACTCCCACTATATTGACATTGAATCCACCCTATTGTGACCTTACCCAAACCTTTTTTATACATCACACAAAATTATTTGCATCTTTGCATATACTTTGTCACATCCACCTTTATGAAGCCCAAACCCTTTATCACCATTACACCATGCATTCATGACTTCACCAACTATATAGACCCCGCACACAAGAAAGCAACTTTTCTGCCCCCTTTACCACTACATCTGAAACTTCCTCCCCGTTTTCTGTGTCATCAAAACCCAGGTATCAATTTTCCACACACACTCTTGTATGACATCACACAACTCATGTAGGCCATCTATTCAGTAGCATGATTCCAAAACTTTATACATCAGCACCCCAAAAGTTTACATCACACCCCGTTTTGATGACTCATATTTAATATTATATATACCATACTGCTTTTTTGACACCAACCGATATACCTTTACATCTCACCCCTTTCATTGACATCCCCCCCCCTGGTCTGGTCGTCAACACTGTATCGTGACTACAGCAAGTAGGAAACATCACCCTTGGCATACTTGAATCAACCTTTTCATGACATCACATTCAAACTTTATAAAATCATCCCCACATTTGAATTCACAGCCACCAAATTTATACACAGATCTCCCATATGCACTCAAAAGTACGTTTAGAATCTCATCCCTATACTTTTGACACCAACCCCTTTTTATGTAATTCACAGCCCCGGTTTGTGAATCCCTTTTCAATAAATTTGACGTCAAAAAAAACTGTGTTGGAGAAAAACGATATCTGAATCAAAATTCATTTGGGACACCCCCCCATTTCCCTGTATGAAAGCACCAAATTTATGGCATCAAAAATTTACTTTTCACACACACCCGGTTTATGACAAACCCCCATCCCGTTAGTGCTATTCTTCCCTACGTTTACCAACTCAAAATGGTTTTTCTCCCCAATTATTGATTATGTTTTTTGTGATATCAACCATTCATACTCATAACTACAAAACACCATTTTTCTTTAAAAACCCAATCCACCCCTTTTTTCACCCCAAAATACAATAAAACGTGTGGACCAATTACCATCCCCCCGCAAATTTTTTGCCCACCCATTTTTTGACATAATAACTTGTATATAACCCCCCTTTTTAAACAAATGTTATGAATTTACAAACAAACCCCTTTATACATCAAATACTTTTAAAAACCGGTGAATTCAAAAACTCCCGGGAAAATGTATTAGACCTATTTTTGTATGAATCACACAAACCATCATGATAACAAATTTAAATGACACATGTATTTGATTTTATTAACCCTTGTTATCGTCATGGCACCCACTATGCTTATGACATCTATCTTGTATACGATTCTCATCCACTCTGTCTAGGACTACACCAAGCCTCCATATTTGTCTTGAAAATGTTTATAAATGCCATCACATCTAACTGTATGTCATCAAAACCCACTTTGGTCGAGATAACTCCCAACTATGTAAGTGTTCCAGGTGGGCACCTGTTATGATATCATTTGCACTGGCTCATGACAGTCATATACCACACTTTACGATCACCATCCTAAATATTTATGGACTTCCACATGGATATACTATTCTTGACATATACACCCCAATATATTCGACATGTCATGTCACCCTACTGTGTATGATATAACATTAACTAGATGATGTCTGTCATCAAACACAATGTACTCTGTCTATGTCTTTCACTTCTCTCTCTGCTTATGACAATATCCACTTTCATTTGACAGCAATAATCGCAGTATTATACACAACATATATCGATGGTGCAATCTTCCAAAACATCCACTATGTATGACATCAAAAAGCATTGTATCCGTGTCAACAAACGCAATGGTACCAAATTTATCTTAACACCAACTGTATGTATGACATCAAAAGCCCACTATATGTATGACATCATATATGTACTACAGTATGACATCACAATCCACTCTTTTCACCTCACACCTCTTTATTTATGACCCGATTCATTCCCACTAAACCAGACATCCCATCACATCCACGTATATCATGAACCTCAATTTCCAGTTGTATTTGTGTTTATCATCACCCACTCTACCCAACCGAATGATATCACAGGACCCACATCTATGAATTCATTATCACTGCCAGGTATAACGTTAAGCTGACTTATCCTATCCACCTCTATTTATAATAGACGTACAAAACCACAATGAATGACATACAATACTGTGTGTGGTTGATTCTGATGTTACCACATCGGGCCTATAATATATAGACATCTGTTTCTCAGCCCCATTGCAGAGAAGACATACAGAGAATGCCACTCTAGTATTCCAACAAACCACAGAAATTATGCTTTTGCACACTCCATCTCTTCAGGCATGACCATCATCACCCACCGTACTAGACAGTGCCCCCCCCTGGTTGTTTGTTTGCCATTCTCAGAGAGTTCTGTCACTTATTCACGTCCACTTTTGGGCAAAGACATCAACTCGGTTATATGTATGGCAACGTTATTCACGATACAGGACATCACATCCTCACTTTATGTTATCAAAACCCCCCCCTTTTTACAACACAAATTCTATTTGACATGTTTCCATTATCTGGGGCATCACATCCATTTTTGAGGTTATCACCCAATGATTTAGAGTTCTTGCCTATGTAAACGACATCATTCCGTTGAACACATCAGATTACTTTTTATTTAAAATCACAGACACGGTTGTGTATCCCCCCCCTCTTTTCGTTATATCACATCCTTTGTATGTATGACCTCACACCCACTACAGTTTACCCTATAACATTCCAAAGGCTGCCCCCACATTTAAGCATCAGATTTTATATGACACCATGCATGCCTCTACATCACTCCACTATATTGACATTGAAACCCCCCCTATTGATGATTACCCCCTCTTTGTATGACATCACACAAAATTTATGTTTACACTTATGCATTTACATATTGTCACATCCCCTCTTTTTGAATGCACACCATTGTAGTCAAAACCCTTACACCACGCATTCATGCTTCACACATATTATACCAGACACAAGACAAGCAATGTTATAAACTGCCCTCTCACCCACTACATCTGAAAATTCCTCCCCGGTTTTCTGTGTCATCAAACCAGTGTATCATTTAAACCCCACCACCCCTTATGACCTCAACATACCTATGTAGGACATATTTTTCAGTATGCATGACGTCACTAACCTTTTGACTCAGACACCTAAATGTGTGGACATCACACCCGTATATTGTGACATCATATTCAATATATATATCACCCATACTGCATTCTACACCCCACCGACTTACCTTCATCCACCCCCCACATTGACATCACCCACTGGGTCGTGTCGTCAACACTTTAAACGATGAATCACAGCAAGTATGGAAAAACATCACCCTTGGCATACTATGACATCAACACTTCCAATGACTCACTTCACACTTTATGACATCTATCCCCGCATTTAAAAATCAAGCCCCACATTATGACATCGATCCCTATATGCGACATCCCAAAGTACGGTTTAGGACATCTCATCCCCCATACCTTACAGCACAACCTTTATATTAACGTCAACCACTGGTTTGTGAAAAATCCGTTATCCAAAAATTTGCGTTTTCAAAAAACACTGTGTCCTTTTTTTGCAGGTACACAGCCCCATATGCATGACACATAGAACACACATGAATCCACATCATTTCTGTATGACGCACAACCTTATGACTCACCCCCTGTTTCCCTGTCACACACACAGTATATCGAAATCACATCCACTGTACTGCTCATTACTTAAGTGTATGCTTATACCACACCTGCAATTGTTTGCCTCAAACCCCATATATTGACATATTGAATTCTATGTGATTCACACCCATCTTTATGACATCACAAGACTGTATCAGACTCCCCTCCCTCATTTAAAACCAATCCACGTTTTACATCAATACAATTCTTGTGACATCACAGCCACTGCAACTGTACAAACACCACTTTTTTTGACATTACTCAGTTTATGACATTCCTTTGTAGAAAGAAAAACACACCACTTTTTTCCCACATCACAATACTATATCGGTGAAATCACACTCACTGGGAAAGTTGATTAGACCTATGTACGTGTGAAATCACACACTGCATTAAAACAGATAGACACTTTATTGACAACAGTCCACCTTTATGTATCATAACATTGTTTATCTTTTAGGAAAACCCCCCATGTTTATGACTCATATCCACCTAAGTCTCATCCACTCTGTCAAGCTACCAACTCCATATTTGTCTTAAACTTTTTAACGCCCTCACTCCCTGTATGTCATCAAACCCATTGGGGCGACGATATCACACCCAACTATGTAAAGTTCCCAGGTGGCCATGATCCCCTATATCATGCACATGACATCATATCCACCTTTTTGACAAACATCCTTGTATTCATGACATCACATGCACTCTATTCTAATAACAGCATTAAAACATAGACAGGTCACTACTCTGTATGAAATCACATTACTATATAGTGACATCACACAATGACTCTGTCTTGCTTCACACCTCTATGCTATGCAATCCACTTCCTATGGCAGAACGAGTGTTTAACAAAAAACGATTGTGAACTTCACAGCCACTATGTCTGACATCACAGCATTGTATCTGTGCAAACACGCAAATTTCCCCTTTTTTCTAACCCCTGTATGTATGACATCACAGCCCTATATGTAGACATTATTTCTACTACACATCACATCCCCTTTTTTCCTCACACCCCTTTATTTTAAAATCAGTCCACTATACCAGACATAAACCCCTTATCGACCTCATTTCCCGGTATTTGTGTTATACACCCACTTACCCCCGATATCACAGCCCCTCTATGATCTATAAAAAGCCAGTATCGTTTAAATCCTATCCACCTTTTATGACATCAAACCACAATGTATGAATACCAAACTGTGTGTGGGTTTAACCACACTCGGAATATATGACATCATTTGCCCTTCAGAAAACATCATATCACCTATTTTCCCCCAAACCCCAAATTTTTGCTGCCCCATCCACTTCAGGGATGACTCACACCCACTTACTAGACTTTTCCCCCACTTTTTTTTGCCATCTCATCTCTCCATTTTATCACGTCCCCCTTTTTGGGAAACATCACACTCGGTATATGTTGGAAAAATTTTCCCAAACAAGACATCACATCCTCATTTATGATATCAAACCCCCGTTTTACGACACACAAATTCTTTTTAAAAACGTTTCCCCGTTATCTGGGATACATCCACGTATTGAGGTTTTCACACCAACTGTTTTAGAGATCTCTTGGCTTTTT
>JAJLRB010003144.1:0-10721 GCA_020976825.1 Odocoileus hemionus
ACATGCTTTTGACACCTCGAGATGCACACAGAGTTGACTGGTTCAAAAGGTGAAGATGCCTGACTCCTCTTGAACAGTGACAGGAATCCCAATATACCTTTGGGTACTGGAAAGGGACCCTCGGTCTCCCGTCTCACCTCAAGAAGCGTCCCTTTGGCCCTTCCAAGCCTCGAAGAGATTCCTGAGGTGTCCCTCGTACCTTGACAGGAGTCGTAACGTCGCTGGACAAACACGAGGGTTGAAGGGCTATGCCTGCCTTAACTCGAGATTATAACCCAGGTCCCCACCGCAACTCGAGAAAAACCATGAGACTTCCCACTCCCAGCGAGATGAGGCCCGATTCCCCTGCACTGCATGCAGAGTAATACCGTGATCCCCATGTAACATGTAAGGAGCCTCGACTTGTTTGATGGATCTCGAAAAAATCCGCAATAACACTGTCACAAGTTTAGAGGGACACTGAGGTCATACCAGCATCGCGAAGGAGCACCATGTACCCCAAATCAACACGAGATGTGGCCCAATTCTCCTGCGTTGACTCCAGAGCCATCCCCGTTTCCCGATCAAACACGACCAGTGGTTTGACTTCCTTTGGGCAACTCTAGAAATTCCCCGAGAACAACGTGCCAAGTCTAGAGGAATACCAAGTTCAACAGAGCAACTCGAGGAATGCTCCGTGTACCCCAAATTGCTGGAGATGAGAGCTGATTGCCTCGCTTAGACTCAAGACGTATGCCAACTTTCCACAAGCCCGTCAATAGGAGGCTTCTCTCAGCAGGAGGTGTGAGGGAAGGATCTTGAGTGTGCTGCCTCAACTGGAATATACACCGAGAAGCCCTCACTCGAAAGGAGGCCGAGTTTCCTTGCAGTGGCTTGAATACAGGCTCATCTTTCATCTCACAAGGTGAAGGGATGTCTGAATCCCCTGTGGAGTCCCTAGAGAAAGCCCTAAATCCCGACTCTTTTCCACGGAACGCCTCACATGCATTTGACAAATCGAGAGGCAGGCAGAGTTCACTGCTTCAAAAGGTGACGATGCCTGACTTCTCTTGAACATTGACAGGAATCCCAGTATCCATGTTGCTACTGGAAAGGGACACCAGGTCTCCCGCCTCACCTCGAGAATCGTCCCTTTGGCCCTGCTAAGCCTCGAAGAGATTCCTAAGGTTTCCCTCGTAACTCGACAGGAGTCCTGACTTCGCTGGACGAACACGAGGGTTGAAGGGCCATCCCCGCCATAACTCGAGAATATACCCCAGGTCCGCTCGGCAACTCGAGAAAATCCTTGAGACTTCCCACTCAAAGAGAGATGAGGCCCTATTCCCCTGCCTTGACTCCAGAGCCATCCCCCATTCCCGAACAAACACGAGCAGTGGCTTGACTTCTTTAGTTAACTGCAGAGATTTATCGAGAACAAGGTGCCAGGTGTAGAGGAATACCATGTTCAGCAGAGCAACTCTAGGAATGCTTCGTGTACCGCAAATTGCCTCGAGATGAGAGTTGATTGCCTGGCTTAGACTCAAGTCATATGCAAACTTTCCACAAGCCCCTCAAGAGGAGGCTTCTCTCAGCAGTAGTTGTGATGGAGGGACCCTGAGTTTGTTGCCTCAAGTGGAATATACACCGAGAAGCCCTGACTCGAAAGGAGGCCGGGTTTCCTTGCAGTGGCTTGAATACAGTCTCATCTTTCATCTCACAAGGTGAAGGGGTGTCTGAATCCCCTGTGGAGTCCCTAGAGAAAGCCCTAGGTCCCTGATTCCTTTCGACGGAATGCCTCACATGCCTTTCACAGCTCGAGATACACGTAGAGTTCACTGCTTCAAAGATGAAGATTCCTGACTCCTCTTGAACATTCACAGGAATACCAATATGCCTTTGGCTACTGGATAGCGACCCTGGGACTTTCTCCTCACATCGAGAAGCGTCCTTTTGGCCCTGCCAAACCTGGAAGAGATTCCTGAGGTGTCCCTCGTAACTAGACAGGTGTCCTGACGTCTTTGGACAAACACGAGTTTTGAAGGGACACCCCACCGTAACTAGGGAATATAACCCAGGTCCCCGCCACACCTCGAGAAAAACCATGAGACTTCCCCCTCAAAGAGAGATGAGGCCAGATTCCCCTGCACTGCATGCAGAGCAATCCCGTGATCCCCATGAAACTTGTAAGGAGCCTTGACTTGCTTGATGGATTTCGAGACAATTCGCAAGAACACTGTCACAAGTACAGAGTGACCCTGAGGTCACACCAGCATCGCGAAGGAGCTCCATGGACCCCAAATCAACTCGAGATGATGCCCGACTCCCCTGCCTTGACTCCAGAGCCATACCCCATTCCCCATCAAACACGACCAGTGGCTAGGCTTCCATTAGGAACCTATAGATGTTCCCCGAGAACAACGTGCCAAGTATAGAGATATACCAAGTTCAGCAGAGCAACTCGAGGAATGCTCCGTGTACCCCAAATTGCCTGGAGATGAGAGCTGATTGCCTGGCTTAGACTCAAGACGTATACCAACTTTCAACAAGCCCCTTAAGAGGAGGTTTCTCTCAGCAGTATGTGTGAGGGAGGGACCCTGATTTTGCTGCTTAATTGGAATATACACCGAAAATCCCTGACTCGAAAGGAGGCCGTGTGTCCTTGCAGTGGCTTGAATACAGGCTCATCTTTCATCTCACAAGGTGAAGGCATGTCTGAATCCCCGGTGTAGTCCCTAGAGAAAGACCTAGTTTCCCAAATTCTTTCGACGGAATGCCTCACATGCCTTTGACACCTCGAGATGCACGCAGAGTTCACTGCTTCAAAAGGTGACGATGCCTGACTCCTCTTGAACATTGACGGGAATACTAATATCCCTGTGGCTACAGGAAAGAGACCCTGGGTCTCCCGCTTCACCTCGAGAAGCGTTCCTTTGGCCATGCCCAGCCTCGAAGAGATTCCTGAGGTGTCCCTCGTACCTCGACAGGAGTCCTGACGTCTCTGGACAAACACGAGTTTTGAAGGGACACCCCACCGTAACTAGAGAATATAACCCAGGTCCCCGCCGCAACTCGAGAAAAACCATGAGACTTCCCCCTCAAAGAGAGATGAGGCTCGATTCCTCTGCACTGCATGCAGAGTAATCCCGTGATCCCCATGAAACTTGTAAGGAGCCTCGACTAGCTTGATGGATTTCGAGACAATCCGCAAGAACACTGTCACAAGTATTGAGGGACTTGAGATCACACCAGCATCGCGAAAGAGCTCCATATGCCCCAAATCAACTCGAGAAGAGTTAAGTCGATTTCCGTGCATTGCCTCCTGAGCCATCCCCGTTCCCCATCAAACAGGACCAGTGCCTTGACTTCATTAGGCAACTCCAGATGTTCCCCGAGAACAACGTGTCAAGTCTAGAGGAATACAAAGTTCACCAGAGCAACTCGAGGAATGCTCCGTGCACCGCAAATTGCCTGGACATGAGAGCAGATTTCCTGGCTTAGACTCAAGACGTATGCCAACTTTCCACAAGCCCCTCAAGAGGAGGCTTCTCTCAGCAGTAGGTGTGAGGGAGGGACCCTGAGTTTGCTGCCTCAAGTGGAATATACACCGTGAAGCCCTGACTCGAAAGGAGGCCGGGTTTCCTTGCATTGGCTTGAATACAGCTAGTCTTTCATCTCACAAAGTGAAGGGATGTCTGAACCCCTTGGAGTCCCTAGAGAAAGCCCTAGGTCCCCGACTTCTTTTGACGGAATGCCTGACATGTCTCTGACACCTCGAAATGCACGCCGAGTTCACTGCTTCA
Source organism: Odocoileus hemionus (assembly GCA_020976825.1). NCBI lineage: Eukaryota > Metazoa > Chordata > Mammalia > Artiodactyla > Cervidae > Odocoileus > Odocoileus hemionus. The sequence goes on from JAJLRB010003144.1 coordinate 3,780, forward strand.
AAAGGTGACGGATGCCTGACTCTTGTTGAACATTGACAGGAATCCCAATATCCCTGTGGCTACTGGAAAGGGATCCTGTGTCTCACGACTCACCTCGAGAAGCATCCCTTTTGCCCTGCCAAGCCTCGAAGAGATTCCTGACGTGTCCCGCGTAACTCGACAGGAGTCCTGACTGTCGTTGAACAAACACGAGGGTTGAAGGGCCATCCCCACCGTAAATCGAGAATATACCTCAGGTCCCATCCGCAACTCGAGAAAAGCCATGAGAATTCCCCCATCAAAACGAGATGAGGCCCGATTACCCTGCACTGCATGCAGAGCAATCCCGTGATCCCCTGAAACTTGTAAGGAACCTCGACTTGCTTAATGGATCTCGAGACAGTCCGCAAGAACACTGTCACAAGTAGAGAAGGACTCTGAGGTCACACCAGCATCGCGAAGGAGCTCCATGGGCCCCAAATCAACTCGAATGAGGCCCGTTTCCCCTGCATTGACTCCAGAGCCATCCCACGTTCCCCAACAAACACGACCTGTGGCTTGACTCCCTTTAGGCATCTCCAGAGGTTCCCCGAGAAAAACGGGCCAAGTCTAGAGAATACCAGTTCAGCAGAGCAACTCGAGAAATGCTCCCTGTACCCCAAATTGCCTCGAGATGAGAGCTGATTCCCTGGATTAGATCAAGACGTAGGCCACCTTTCCCACAAGCCCTCAAGAGGAGGCTTCTCTCAGCAATAGGTATGAGGGAGGGACCCTGAGATTGCTGCCTCAATGGCATATACACCGAGAAGCCCTGACTCGAAAGGAGGCCGGGTTTCCTTGCAGTGGCTTGAATACAGTCTAGTCTTTCATCTCACAATGTGAAGGGATGTCTGCACCCCTGTGGAGCCCCTAGAGAAAGCCCTAGGTTCCCGACTCCTTTCGACGAAATGCCTCACATGCATCTGACACATCGAGAGGCACGCAGAGCTCACTGCTTCAAAAGGTGACGGAGCCTGACTCGTCTTGAACATTGACAGGAATCCCAGTATCACCCTGTGGCTACTGGAATGGGACCCTGGGTCTCCCACTCACCTCGAGAAGCGTCCCTTTTGCCCTGCCAAGCCTCGAAGAGATTCCTGAGGTGTCCCTCGTAACTCGACAGGAGTCCTGACTTCGTTGAAAAAACACGAGGGTTGAAGGGCCATCCCCGCTGTAAGTCGAGAATGTAACCCAGGTCCCCGCGCAACTCGAGAAAAACCATGAGACTTCCCCTCCAAGCGAGATGGGCCCGATTCCCCTGCACTGCATGCAGAGCAATTCCGTGAGCCCCCTGAAACATGTTCAGGAGCCTCGACTTGCTTGATGGATGTCGAGACAATCCTCAAAAACACTGTCACAAGTAGAGAGGGACCCTGAGGTCACACCAGCATCGCGAAGGAGCTCCATGGGCCCCAAATCAACTCGAGATGAGGCCCGCTTCCCCTGCATTGACTCCAGAGCCATCCCCCGTTCCCCATCAAACACGACCTGAGGCTTGACTCCCTTTAGGCAACTCCAGAGGTTCCCCGAGAACAACGGCCAAGTCTAGAGGAGTACCAAGTTCAGCAGAGCAACTCGAGGAATGCTCCGTGTACCCAAAATTGCCTCGAGATGAGAGCTGATTCCCTGGCTTAGACTCAAGACGTAGGCCACCTTTCCACAAGCCCCTCAAGAGGAGGCTTCTCTCAGCAATAGGTATGAGGGAGGGACCCTGAGATTGCTGCCTCAATGGGCATATACACCGAGAAGCCCTGACTCGAAAGGAGGCCGGGTTTCCTTGCAGTGGCTTGAATACAGTCTAGTCTTTCATCTCACAAGTTGAAGGGATGTCTGCACCACCTGTGGAGTCCCTAGAGAAAGCCCTAGGTCCCCGACTCCTTTCGACGGAATGCCTCACATGCCTCTGACACCTCGAGAGGCACGCAGAGCTCACTGCTTCAAAATTTGACGGAGCCTGACTCCTCTTGAACATTGACAGGAATCCCAGTATCCCTGTGGCTACTGGAAAGGGACCCTGATTCTCCCGACTCACCTCGAGAAGCGTCCCTTTTGCCCTGCCAAGCCTCGAAGAGACTCCTGAGGTGTCCCTCGTAACTCGACAGGAGTCCTGACTTCGTTGAACAAACACGAGGGTTGAAGGGCCATCCCCGCCGTAAGTCGAGAATGTACCCCAGGTCCCCGCCGCAACTCGAGAAAAACCATGAGACTTCCCCCTCCAAGCGAGATGAGGCCCGATTCCCCTGCACTGCATGCAGAGCAATTCCGTGAGCCCCCTGAAACATGTCAGGAGCCTCGACTTGCTTGATGGATGTCGAGACAGTCCGCAAAAACACTGTCACAAGTAGAGAGGGACCCTGAGGTCACACCAGCATCGCGAAGGAGCTCCATGGGCCCCAAATCAACTCGAGATGAGGCCCGCTTCCCCTGCATTGACTCCAGAGCCATCCCCCGTTCCCCATCAAACACGACCTGAGGCTTGACTCCCTTTAGGCAACTCCAGAGGTTCCCCCGAAACAACGGGCCAAGTCTAGAGGAGTACCAAGTTCAGCAGAGCAACTCGAGGACTGCTCCGTGTACCCCAAATTGCCTCGAGATGAGAGCTGTTTCCCTGGCTTAGACTCAAGACGTAGGCCACCTTTCCACAAGCCCCTCAAGAGGAGGCTTCTCTCAGCAATAGGTATGAGGGAGGGACCCTGAGATTGCTGCCTCAATGGGCATATACACCGAGAAGCCCTGACTCGAAAGGAGGCCGGGTTTCCTTGCAGTGGCTTGAATACAGTCTAGTCTTTCATCTCACAAGGTGAAGGGATGTCTGCACCACCTGTGGAGTCCCTAGAGAAAGCCCTAGGTCCCCGACTCCTTTCGACGGAATGCCTCACATGCCTCTGACACCTCGATAGGCACGCAGAGCTCACTGCTTCAAAATTTGACGGAGCCTGACTCCTCTTGAACATTGACAGGAATCCCAGTATCCCTGTGGCTACTGGAAAGGGACCCTGGGTCTCCCGCCTCACCTCGAGAAGCGGTCCCTTTTGCCCTGCCAAGCCTCGAAGAGATTCCTGAGGTGTCCCTCGTAACTCGACAGGAGTCCTGACTTCGTTGAACAAACACGAGGTTTGAAGGGCCATCCCCGCCGTAAGTCGAGAATGTACCCCAGGTCCCCGCCGCAACTCGAGAAAAACCATGAGACTTCCCCCTCCAAGCGAGATGAGGCCCGATTCCCCTGCACTGCATGCAGAGCAATTCCGTGATCCCCATGAAACATGTCAGGAGCCTCGACTTGCTTGATGGATCTCGAGACAGTCCGCAAAAACACTGTCACAAGTAGAGAGGGACCCTGAGGTCACACCAGCAGCATCGCGAAGGAGCTCCATGGGCCCCAAATCAACTCGAGATGAGGCCCGCTTCCCCTGCATTGACTCCAGAGCCATCCCCCGTTCCCCATCAAAACGACCAGAGGCTTGACTCCCTTTAGGCAACTCCAGAGGTTCCCCGAGAAACAACGTGCCAAGTCTAGAGGAAGTACCAAGTTCAGCAGAGCAACTCGAGGAATGCTCCGTGTACCCCAAATTGCCTCGAGATGAGAGCTGATTCCCTGGCTTAGACTCAAGACGTAGGCCAACTTTCCACAAGCCACTCAAGAGGAGTCCTCTCTCAGCAATAGGTATGAGGGAGGGACCCTGAGTTTGCTGCCTCAAGGTGGCATATACACGAGAAGCCCTGACTCGAAAGGAGGCCTGCTTTCCTTGCAGTGGCTTGAATACAGTCTCATCTTTCATCTCACAAGGTGAAGGGATGTCTGCACCCCTGTGGAGTCCTAGAGAAAGCCCTAGGTTCCCCGACTCCTTTCGACGGAATGCCTCACATGCCTCTGACACCTCGAGAGGCACGCAGAGCTCACTGCTTCAAAAGGTGACGGAGCCTGACTCCTCTTGAACATTGACAGGAATCCCAGTATCCCTGTGGCTACTGGAAAGGCCCCCTGGGTCTCCCGTCTCACCTCGAGAAGCGTCCCTTTTGCCCTGCCAAGCCTCGAAAAGATTCCTGAGGTGTCCCTCGTAACTCGACAGGAGTCCTGACGTCACTGAAAAAACACGAGGGTTGAAGGGCCATCCCCGCCGTAAGTCGAGAATGTAGCCCAGGTCCCCGCCGCAACTCGAGAAAAACCATGAGACTTCCCCCTCCAAGCGAGATGAGGCCCGATTCCCCTGCACTGCATGCAGAGCAATTCCGTGATCCCCATGAAACATGTCAGGAGCCTCGACTTGCTTGATGGATCTCGAGACAATCCGCAAGAACACTGTCACAAGTAGAGAGGGACCCTGAGGTCACACCAGCATCGCGAAGGAGCTCCATGTACCCCAAATCAACTCGAGATGAGGCCCGTTTCCCCTGCATTGACTCCAGAGCCATCCACCGTTCCCCATCAAACACGACCAGTGGCTTGACTCCCTTTAGGCAACTCCAGAGGTTCCCCGAGAACAACGTGCCAAGTCTAGAGCAATACCAAGTTCAGCAGGGCAACTCGAGGACTGCTCCGTGTACACCAAATTGCCTCGAGATGAGAGCTGATTACCTGGCTTAGAATCAAGACGAAGGCCAACTTTCCACAAGTCCCTCAAGAGGAGGCTTCTCTCAGCAATAGGTATGAGGGAGGGACACTGAGATTGCTGCCAGAAGTGGCATATACACCGAGAAGCCTGACTCGAAAGTAAACCAGTTTTCTTGCATTGGCTTGAATACAGGCTCATCTTTCATCTCACAAGTTGAAGGGATGTCTGCATCACCTGTGGAGTCCCTAGAGAAAACCATAGTTCCCCGACTGCATTTGACGGAATGCCTCACATGCCTTTGACACCTCGAGAGTCACGCAGAGCTCACTGTTTCAAAAGGTAACGGAGCCTGACTCCTCTTGAACATTGACAGGAATACCAGTATCCCTGTGGCTACTGGAAAGTGCCACTTGGTCTCTCGCCTCACATCGAGAAGCGTCCCGTTTGCCCTACCAAGCCTTGAAGAGATTCCTGAGGAGTCCCTCGTAACTCGACAGTTGTCCTGACGTCACTGAACAAACACGAGGATTGAAGGGCCATCCACGCCATAACTCGAGAGTGTACCCCAGGTCCCGGCTGCAACTCGAGAAAAACCATGAGACATCCCCTCCAAGCGAGATGAGGCCCGATAACCCTGACTGAACAGTGCCTCTTGAACATTGAGAGGAAACCCAATCTCGCTCTGGCTACAGGAAAGTGCCCCTGGGTCTCCCGCCTCACCTCGAGAAGCGTCCTTTTTGCCCTGCCAAGCCTCGAAGAGATTCCTGAAGTGTCCCTCGGAACGCGACAGGAGTCCTGATGTCTCTGAACAAACACGAGGGTTGAAGGGCCATCCCCGCTGTAACTCGAGCTTGTAAACCAGGTCCCCGCTGCAAGTCGAGAAAAACCTTGAGACTTCCCCATCCAAGCGAGATGAGGTTCGATTCCCCTGCACTGCATGCAGAGCATTTCCGTGATCCCCAAGAAACAAGTCAGGAGCCTCGACTTGCTTGATGGATGTCGAGACAATCCGCAAAAACTCTGTCACAAGTTGAGAAGGGACCTGAGGTCACACCAGCATCGCGAAGGAGCTCCATGTACCCCAAATCAGATCGAGATGAGGCCCGCTTGCCCTGCATTGACTCCAGAGCCATCCCCCATTCCCCATGAAACACGACCTGTGGCTTGACTCCCTTTAGGCATCTCCAGAGGTTCCCCGAGAACAACGTGCCACGTCTAGTCGAATAACAACTTCAGCAAAGCAACTCGAGGAATGCTCCGTGTACCCAAATTGCCTCGAGATGAGAGTTGATTCCCTGGCTTAGACTCAAGACGTAGGCAACCTTTCCATAAGCCCCTCAAGAGGAGGCTCCTCTCAGCAATAGGAATGAGGGAGGGACCCTGAGTTTGCTGCCTCAAGTGGCATATACACCGAGAAGCCCTAACTCGAAAGTAAGCCGGGTTTCCTTGCAGTGGCTTGAATACAGGCTCATCTTTCATCTCACAAGGTGAAGGGATGTCTGCATCGCCTGTGGAGTCCCAAGAGAAAGCCCTAGGTCCCCGACTCCTTTCGACGTGATGCCTCACATGCCTCTGACACCTCGAGAGCCACGCAGAGCTCACTGCTTCAAAAGGTGACGGTGCCTCACTCCTATTGAACATTGACAGGAATCCCAGTATCACTGTGGCTACTGGAAAGGGCCACTGGGTCTCCCGCCTCACCTCGAGAAGCGTCCCTTTTGCCCTGCCAAGCCTCGAAGAGATTCCTGAGTGTTCCTCGTAACTCGACAGGAGTCCTGACGTCGCTGAACAAACACGAGGTTTGAAGGGCCATCCCAACCGTAACTCGAGAATGTACCGCAGGTTCCCGCCGCAACTCGAGAAAAAACATGAGACTTCCCCGTCCAAGCGAGATGAGGCCCGATTCCCCTGCACTGCATGCAGAGCAATTTCGTGATCCCCCGAAACATGTCAGGAGCCTCGACTTGCTTGATGGATGTCGAGACATTCGCAAGAACACTGTCACAAGTAGAGGGGGACACTGAGGTCACACCAGCATCGCGAAGGAGCTCCATGTGCCCCAAATCAACTCGAGATGAGGCCCGCTTCCCCTGCATTGACTCCAGAACCATCCCCCGTTCCCCATCAAACACGATCAGTGGCTTGACTCCCTTTAGGCAACTCCAGAGGTTCCCCGAAAACAATGTGCCAAGTCTAGAGAGATACAAAGTTCAGCAGAGCAACTCGAGGAATGCTCCGTGTACCCCAAATTGCCTCGAGATGAGAGCTGATTCCCTGGCTTAAACTCAAGACGTAGGCCAACATTTCACAAGCCCCTCAAGAGGAGGCTTCTCTCAGCAATACGTATGAGGGAGGGACCCTGAATTTGCTG
>JAJLRB010003145.1:0-10714 GCA_020976825.1 Odocoileus hemionus
AGGGAAATCGGGCCTCATCTCCAGTTGATTTGGGGTACATGGAGCTCCTTCACGAATCTGGTGTGACCACAGGATCCCTCTCTACTTGTAACAGTGTTCTTGCGGATTATCTCGAGATCCATCAAGCAAGTTGAGGCTCCTGACATGTTTCATGGGGATCACGGTACTGCTCTGCATGCAGTGCAGGGGAATCGGGCCTCATCTCGCTTGGAAGGGGAAGTCTCATGGTTTTTCTCGAGTTGCGGCGGAAACCTGGGGTACATTCTCGAGTTACGGCGGGGATGGCCCTTCAACTCTCGTGTTTGTTCAGCGACGTTAGGAGTCCTGTCGAATTACGAGAGACACCTCTTGAATGTCTTCGAGTAATGGCAGGGCAAAATGGACGCTTCTTGATGTGAGGCGGGAGACCCAGGGGCCCTTTCCAGTAGCCACAGGGATACTGGGATTCCTGTTAATGTTCAACAGGAGTCAGGCACCTCACCTTTTGAAGCAGTGAGCTCTGTGTGCTTCTCGAGGTGTCAGAGGCATTTGAGGCATTCCGTCGAAAGGATTCGGGGTCCTAGGGCATTCTCTAGGGACTCCACAGGGGATGCAGACATCCCTTCATCTTGTGAGATAAATGATGAACCTGTATTCAAGGCACTGCAAGGAAACCCGACCTCCTTTCAAGTCAGGGATTCTCGATGTATATGCCAATTGAGGCAGCAAACTCATGATCCCTCCCTCATACATATTGCTGAGAGAAGCCTCCTCTTTATGGGCTTGTGGAAAGTTGGCCTACGTCTCAAGTCCAAGCCCGGGAATCAGCTCTCATCTCGAGGCAATTTGGGTTACCTGGAGCATTCCTCGAGTTGCTCTGCTGAACTTGGCATTCCTCTAGATTTGACACGGTGTTCTCGGGGAACCTCTGGAGTTTTCTAAAGGGAATCAAGCCACTGGTCATGTTTATGGGGAACGGGGCATGGCTTTGAAGTCAATGCAAGGGAAGCCGCCCTCATCTCGAGTTGATTTCGGGTACATGGAGCTCATTCGCGATGCTGGTGTGACCTCAGGGTCTCTCTCTACTTGTGACAGTGTTCTTGCGCATTGTCTCGAAATCCATCAAGCAAGTCGAGGCTGCTGACCTGTTTCTTGGGGATCACGGAATTGCTCTGCATGCAGTGCAGTGGAATCGGGCCTCATATCGCGTAGAGGGGGAAGTCTCATGGTTTTTGTCCAGTTGGGGTGGGGACCTGGGGTACATTCTCGAGTTACGGCGGGGATGGCCCTTCAACCCTCGTGTTTGTTCAGTGACGTCAGGACTCCTGTTGAGTTACGAGGGACACCTCAGGAATCTCTTCGAGGTGTGGAAGTGCAAAAAGGACGCTTCACGAGGTGAGACGGGAGACCCAGGGGCTCTTTCCAGTAGCCACAGGGATACTGGGATTCCTTTCAATGTTCAAGAGGAGTCAGCACCTTCACCTTTTGAAACATTGATCTCTGCGAGCCTCTAGAGGTGTCAGAGGCATGTGAGGCATTCCATTGAAAGGAGTCTGGGACCTAGGGCTTTCTCTACGGACTCCGCAGGGGATACAGACATCCCTTCACCTTGTGAGATGAAAGATGAACCTGTCTTCAAGCCACTGCAAGGAAACTCAACCTCCTTTCGAGTCAGGCTTCTCGGTGTATATGCCACTTGAGGCAGCAAACTCAGGGTCCCACCCTCATACCTTTCGCTGAGAGAAGCCTCCTCTTGAGGTTGTTGTGGAAAGTTGGCCTATGTCTAGAGTCTAAGCCAGGGAATCAGCTCTAATCTCGAGGCAATTTTGGGTACACGGAGCATTCCTCGAAGTCCTCTGCTGAACTTGCTATTCCTCTAGACTTGGTACGTTTTTCTCGGGGAACGTCTGGAGTTGCCTAAAGGAAGTCCAGACACTGGTCGTGTGTGATGGGGAACGTAGGATGGCTCTGGAGACAAGGCAGGGGAAACGGGCCTCATCTCGAGTTGATTGTGGGTACATGGAATTCTTTCACGATGCTGGTGTGACCTCAGAGTCCTTCTCTTCTTGTGACAGTGTTCTTGCCGATTTTCTCGAGATCCATCATGCAAGTCGAGGCTCCTGACATATTTCATGGGGGTCAGGGTATTGCTCTGCATGCAGTGCAGGGGTATCGGGCCTCATCTCGCTAGGAGGGGGAAGTCTCATGGTTTTTCTTGAGTTGCGGCGGAGACCTGGGGTACATTCTCGAGTTCCGGCGGGGATTGCCCTTCAACATTCGAGTTTGTTCAGCGACGTCAGGACTCCTGTCGATTTTCGAAAGACACCTCAGGAATGTCTTCGTGTCTTGGCAGGGAAAAGGGATGCTTCTCGACGTGAGGCGGGAGACCCAGGGGCCCTTTCCAGTAGCCACAGTGATACTGGGATTCCTGTCAATGTTCAAGAAGAGTCAGGCACCGTCACCTTTTGAAGCAGTGAGCTCTGCGTGCCTCTCGAGGTGTCAGAGGCATGTGAGGCATTCCGTCGAAAGGAGTCGGGGACCTACGTCTATCTCTAGTGAGTCCACAGTGAATGCAGACATCCCTTCGCCTTGTGAGATGAAAGATGAGCCTGTCTTCAAGCCACTTCAAGGAATTCCGGCCTCCTTTCGAGTCAGGGCTTCTCGGTGTATATGCCACTTGAGTTAGCAAACTCAGGGTCCCACCCTCATACCTATTGCTGAGAGAAGCCTCCTCTTGCGGGGCTTGTGGAAAGTTGTCCTACGTCTTGAGTCTAAGCCAGGGAATCAGCTCTCATCTCGAGGAAATTTGGGGTAACTGGAGCATTCCTCGATTTGCGGTGCTGAACTTGGTATTCCTCTAGACTTGGCACGTTGTTCTCGGGGAACCTCTGCAGTTGTCTAAAGGGAGTAAAGACACTGGTCGTGTTTGATGGGAACGGGAGAAAGGCTCTGGTGTCAGTGATTAGAAGCGGGCCTCATGTCCAATTGATTTGGGTACATGAAGCTGCTTCGCAATACTGGTGTGACCTCACAGTCCTTCTCTACATGTGACAGTGTTCTTGCGGATTGTCTCGATATCCATCAAGCATGTCCAGGCTCCTGAAAGGTTTCATGCGGATCACGGAATTGCTCTGCATGCAGTGCACGGGAATCGGGCCGCATCTCCCTTGGAGGGCGAAGTCTCATGGTCTTTCTCCAGTTGCAGCGGGGACCTGGGGTACATTCTCGAGTTACGGCGGGGATGGCCCTTCAACCCTCGTGCTTATTCATCGAAGTCAGGATTCCTGTCGAGATACGAGGGAAGCTTAGGAATCTCTTCGTGGATTGGCAGGGCAAAAGGAACGCTTCTTGAGGTGAGGCTGGAGAATCAGGGGCCCATTCCACTAGCCACATTGATACTGGGATTTCTGTCAATGTTCAGGAGAAGTCAGGAACCGTCACCTTTTGAAGCAGTGAGCTCTGTGTGCCTCTCGAGAAGTCAGAGGCATGTGAGGCATTCCGTAGAATGGAGTCGGGGACCTAGGGCTTTCTCTAGGGACTCCACAGGGGATGCAGACATCCCTTCACCTTGTGAGATGAAAGATGAACCTGTCTTCAAGCCACTGCAAGGAAACACAGCCTCCTTTCGAGTCAGGGCTTCTCGGTGCATATGCCACTTGAGGCAGCAACCTCAGGGTCCCTCCCTCATACCTTTTGCTGAGAGAAGCCTCTTCTTGAGGTGCTTGTGGAAAGTTTGCCTACGTCTAGAGTCTAAGCCAGGGAATCAGCTCTCATCTCGTGGCAATTTTGTGTACATGGACCATTTCTCGAGTTCCTCTGCTGAACTTGGATTTCCTCTAGACTTAGCACTTTGTTCTCGGGGAACGTCTGGAGTTGCCTAAAGGGAGTCTAGCCCCTGGTCGTGTTTGATGTAGAATGGGGGATGGCTCTGGAATCAATGCAGGGGTAGCGGGCCTCATCTCGAGTTGATTTGGGTTACATGGAGCTCCTTCGCGATGCTGGTGTGACCTCACTTTCCCTCTCTACTTGTGACAGTGTTCTTGCGGATTGTCTCGAGATCCATCAAGCAAGTCGAGGCTCCTAACAGGTTTCATGGGGATCACGGAATTGCGCTGCATGCAGTGCATGGGAATCGGGCCTCATCTCTCTTGGAAGGGGAAGTCTCACGGTTTTTCTTGAGTTGCGGCGGGGACCTGGGGTACATTCTCGAGTTCCGGTGGAGATTGCCCTTCAACACTCGAGTTTGTTCAGCGACTTCAGGACTCCTGTCGAGTTTCGAGAGACACCTCAGGAATGTCTTCGTGTCTTGGCAGGGCAAAAGGGATGCTTCTCGACGTGAGGCGGGAGACCCAGGGGCCCTTTCCAGTAGCCACAGTGATACTGGGATTCCTGTCAATGTTCAAGAGGAGTCAGGCACCGTCACCTTTTGAAGCAGTGAGCTCTGCGTGCCTCTCGAGGTGTCAGAGGCATGTGAGGCATTCTGTCGAAAGGAGTCGGGGACCTACGTCTATCTCTAGTGAGTCCACAGTGAATGCAGACATCCCTTCGCCTTGTGCGATGAAAGACGAGCCTGTCTTCAAGCCACTTCAAGGAAATCCGGCCTCCTTTCGAGTCAGGGCTTCTCGGTGTATATGCCATTTTAGTTAGCATACTCAGGGTCCCTCCCTCACACATACTGCTGAGAGAAGCCTCCTCTTGTGGGGCCTGTGGAAAGTTGGCATACGTTTTGAGTCTAAGCCAGGCAATCAGCTCTCATCTCCAGGCAATTTGTGGTACACGGAGCATTCCTCGAGTTGCTCTGCTGAACTTGGTATTCCTCTAGAATTGGCACCTTGTTCTCGGGGAACCTCTATAGTTTCCTAATGGAAGCCTAGCCACTGGTCGTGTTTGATGGGGAATGGGGGATGGCTCTGGAGTCAAGGCAGAGGATTCGGGCATCATCTCCAGTTGATTTGGGGTACATGGATCTCCTTCGCGTTGCTGGTGTGACCTCAGGGTCACACTGTACTTGTGACAGTGTTCTTGCGGATTGTCTCAAGGTCCATTAAGCAAATCGAGGTTCTTTACAAGTTTCATGGGGATCACGGGATTGCTCTGCATGCAGTGCAGGGGAATCGGGTCTCATCTCGTTTTGATGGGGAATTCTCATGTCTTTTCTCGTGTTGCGGAGGGGACCTGGGGTATATTCTCTAGTTACGGCGGGGATGGCCCTTTAACCCTCGTGTGTGTCCAGCGACTTCAGGACTTCTCTCTAGTTATGAGGGACACCTCAGGAATCTCTTCGAGGCTTTGCAGGGCCAAAGGGATGCTTCTCGAGGTGAGACGGGAGACCCAGGGTCCCTTTCCAGTAGCCACAGGGATATTGGGATTCCTGTCAATGTTCAAGAAGAGTCAGGCATCGTCACCTTTTGAAGCAGCGAACTCTTCGTGCCCCTCGACTTATCAAAGGCATGGGAGGCATTTCGTCGAAAGGATTCGGTGACCTAGGGCTTTCTCTAGGGACTCCACAGTGGATTCAGACATCCCTCACCTTGTAGATGAAAGATCAGCCTGTATTCAAGCCACTGCTAGTAAACCCGGCCTCCTTTCGAGTCAGGACTTTTCGGTGTATATTCCACTTGAGGCAGCAAACTCAGGGTCCCTCCCTCACACCTACTGCTGAGAGAAGCCTCCTCTTGAGGGGCTTGTGGAAAGTTGGCAGTCGTCTTAAGTCTAAGTCAGGCAATCAGCTCTCATCTCCAGGCAATTTGGGGTACAAGGAGCACACCTCGAGTTGCTCTGCTGAACTTGGTATTCTTCTAGACTTGGCACTTTGTTCTCGGAGAACCTCTAGAGATGCCTAAAGTATGTCAAACCACTGGTCGTGTTTGGTGGGGAACGGGGGATGGCTCTGGAGTCAAGATAGGGGAATCGGGCCTCATCTCGAGTTGATTTGTGGTACATGCAGCTCCTTACCGATGCTGGTGTGACCTCAGGGTCCGTGTATACTTGTGACAGTGTTCTTGCGTAATGTCTCGAGATCCATCAAGCAAGTCAAGGCTCCTTACATGTTTCATGGGAATCAGGGGATTGCTCTGCATGCAGTGCAGGTTAATTGTCCCTCATCTCCCTTTAAGGGGGAATTCTCATGGATTTTCTCGAGTAGCGACCAGTACCTGGTGTATATGCTCATGTTACGGTGGGGATGGCCCTTCAACACTCGTGTTTCTCCAGTGACATCAGAACACCTGTCTAGGAATGAGGAACACCACAGGAATCTCTTCGAGACTTGTCAGGGCCAAAGGGACGCTTCTCGAGGTGAGGCGGGAGACGCAGGGTCCCTTTCCAGTAGGCGCAGGGATATTGGGATTCCTGTCAATGTTCAAGAGGAGTCAGGCATCGTCACCTTTTAAAGCAGTGAACTCTACTTACCTCTCGAGGTGTCAAAGGAATGTGAGGCATTCCTTCGAACTGAGTTGGGGACCTAGGTCTTTCTCTAGGGCCTCCACAGTGGATTCAGATATCCCTTCACCTTGTGAGATGACAGATGAGCCTGTATTCAAGCCACTGCAAGGAAACCCGGCCTCCTTTCGAGTCAGGGCTTCTTGGTGTATATTCAGCTTGAGGCAGCAAACTCAGGGTGCTCCCTCACATGTACTGCTGAGAGAAGACTCCTCTTGAGGGGCTTGTGGAAAGTTGGCATACATCTTGAGTCTAAGCCAGGGAATCAGCTCTCATCTCGAAGCAATTTGGGGTACACGGAGCATTCCTCGTGTTGCTCTGCTGAACTAGGTATTCCTCTAGGTTTGACACGGTGTTCTCGGGGAACCCCTGTAGTTGCCTAATGGAAGTCAAGCCACTGGTCGTGTTTGACGGGGAATGGGGGATGGATCTGCAGTCAAGGCAGGGTAATCGGGCCTCATCTCTATTTGATTTGGGGTACATGGAGCTCCTTGGCGATGCTGGTGTGATCTCAGAGACCCTCTATACTTGTGACGGTGTTCTCGCGGATTTTTCTCGCGGATTTTCTCGAGATCCATCAAGCAAGACGAGGCTCCTTACATGTTTCATGGGGATCACGGGATTGCTCTGCATGCAGTGCAGGGGAATCGGGCCTTATCTTTCTTCGCGGGGGAAATCTCATGGTTTTTCTCGAGTTCGGAGGGGACCTGTGGTATATTCTCGAGTTACGGCGGGTTTGGCCCTTCAACACTCGTGTTTCTCCAGCGACGTCAGGACTCTTGTCGAGTTACGAGGGACACCTCAGGAATCTCTTCGAGGATTGGCAGGGCTAATGGGATGCTTCTCGAGGTGAGGAGGGAGACCCAGGGTCACTTTCCAGTAGCCACAGTGATATTGGGTTTCCTGTCAATGTTCAATAGGAGTCAGGCATCGTCACCTTTTGAGGCAGTGAACTCTGCGTGCATCTCTAGGTGTCAAAGGTATGTCAGGCATTCCGTTCAAAGAAGTCGGGGACCTAGGTCTTTCTCCAGGGACTCTAATGGAGATTCAGACATCCCTTCACCTTCTGAGATGAAAGAAGAGCCTGTATTTAAGCCACTGCAAGGAAACCCGGCCTCCTTTCGAGTCAGGGCTTCTCGGTGTATATTCAACTTGAGGCAGCAAACTCAGGGTGCTCCCTCACACCTACTGCTGAGAGAAGCCTCCTCTTGAGGGGCTGGTGGAAAAGTTGGCATACGTCTTGAGTCTAAGCCAGGCAATCAGCTCTCATCTCGAGGCAATTTGGGGTACACGGAGCATTCCTCGAGTTGCTCTGCTAAACTTGGTATTCCCCTAGATTTGACACGGTGTTCTCGGGGAACCTTTGTAGTTGCCTAATGGAAGTCAAGCCACTGGTCGTGTTTGATGGGGAACGGGGGATGGCTCTGGAGTCAAGGCAGGGGAATCGGGGCCTCATCTCTCTCGTAGATTTTGGTTACATGGAGCTCCTTCGCGACGCTCGTGTGACCCCAGGTTCCCTCTATACATGTGACAGTGTTCTTGAGGATTTTCTCGAGATACATCAAGCAAGTCTAGCTCCTTACATGTTTCATGGGGATCACGGATTGCTGTGCATGCAATGCAGGGGAATCGGCCCTCATCTCGCTTTGAGGGGGAAGTCTCATGGTTTTTTCCTGAGTTTCGGTGGGGACCTGGGGTATATTCTGGAGTTTCGGCGGCAATGGCCCTTCAACACTCGTGTTTGTCCAGCGACGTTAGGACTCCTGTCGAGTTATGAGGGACACCTCAGGTATCTCTTCAAGTCTTGGCATGGACAAAGGGAGGCTTCTCGAGGTGAGGAGGGGAGACCCAGGGTCCCTTTCCTGTAGCCTCAGGGATATTGGTATTCCTGTCAATGTTCAAAAGAAGTCAGTCATCGTCAGCTTTTGAAGCAGTGAACTCTGCCTGCATTTCGAGGTGTCAAAGGCATGTGAGGCATTCCGTCAAAAGAAGTCGGGGACCTAGGTCTTTCTCTAGGGACTACAAGTGGATTTAGACATCCCTTCACTTTGTGAGTTGAAAGATGAGCCTGTATTCAAGCTAATGCAAGGAAACCCAGCCTCCTTTCGAGTCAGGGCTTCTCGGTGTATACTCCACTTGAGGCAGGAAACTCAGGGTCCCTCCCTCACACCTCCTGCTGAGCGAAGCCTCCTCTTGAGGGGCTTGTGGAATGTTGGCATACGTCTTGAGTCTAAGCCAGGCAATCCGCTCTCATCTCCAGGCAATTTGGGGTACACGAAGCATTCCTCGAGTTGCTCTGATGAACTGGTATTCCTCTGGACCGGACACGTTGTTCTCGGGAAACATCTGTAGTTGCCTAATGGAAGTCTAGCTACAGATCGAGTTTCATGGGGAACGGGGGATGGCTTCTGGAGTCAAGGCAGGGGAATCGGGGACTCATCTCGATTTGATTTGGGGTACATGCAGCACCTTGGCGAGTGTGGTGTGACCTCAGGGACCTGCTATACTTGTGACAGTGTTCTTGCGGATTTTCTCAAGATCCATCAAGCAAGTCGAGGCTCCTTACATGTTTCATGTGGATCACGGGTTTGCTCTGCATGCAGTGCAGGGGAATCGGGGGCCTCATCTCGCTTTTGAGGGGGAAGTCTCATGGTTTTTCTCCAGTTACGGCGGGGATGGCCCTTTAAACCTCGTGTGTATCCAGCGACTTCAGGACTTCCTTCTCTCTAGTTACGAGGGACACCTCAGGAATCTCTTCGAGGATTTGCAGGGCCAAGGGATGCTTCTCGAGGTGAGACGGGAGACCTACCAGCGTCCCTTTCCAGTAGCCACAGGGATATTGGGATTCTGTCAATGTTCAAGAAGAGCCAGGCATTGTCACCTTTTGAAGCAGTGAACTCTGCGTGCCTCTCGAGGTATCAAAGGCATGGGAGGCATTTCGTCGAAAGGAGTCAGGGACCTAGGGCTTTCTCTAGGGGACACCACAGGGGATTCAGACATCCCTTCACCTTGTAGATGAAAGATGAACCTGTATTCAAGCCACTGCTAGTAAACCTGGCCTCCTTTCGAGTCAGGAGTTTTCGGTGTATATTCCCACTTGAGGCAGCAAACTCAGGATCCCTTTCCTCACACCTACTGCTGAGAGAAGCCTCCTCTGGAGGGACTTGTGGAAAGTTGTCATACGTCTTGATTCTAAGCCAGGCAATCAGCTCTCATCTCCAGGCAATTTGGGGTACACGGTGCATCTTTCCTCGAGTTTGCTATGCTGAACTTTGGTGTTCCTCTAGACTTGACACGTTGTTTCTCAAGGAACATCTGGAGTTGGCCTAAATGGGAGTCAAAGTCCAAAGGCAACTGGTCGTGTTTGATGTGGAACGGGGGATGGCTCTGGCGGGAGGCAATGCACGGGAATCGGCCTCATCTAGAGTTGACGTGGGGGTAGCATGGAACTCCTTCGCGGTGCTGGTGTGACATAACTTCAAGTCCTCTCTATACTTGTGGACAGTGTTCTTGCGGATTGTCTCGAGATCCATCAAGCAAGTCGAGGCTCCTTACAATGGTTTATGGGGATCACGGGGGAATTGCTCTGCATGCAGTGCATGGGGAAATACGGGGCCCTCATCTCGCCTTTGGAGAGGGGAAGTCTCATGGTTTTTTTCTCGAGTTACGGTTCGGGGATGGGCCCTTCAACCCTCGTGTGGCCCTTGTGTCTCAACGTGTTTGTTCAACAGGTACAGGAGTCCTGTCTGTCGAGTTACGAGGGACACCTCAGGAAGTCTCTTCGAGGCTTGGCAGGGCCAAAGACCGCTTGCTTCTCGAGGTGAGGCGGGAGACCCCAGGGTCCCTTTCCCCAGTAGCCACAATGGATATTGGGATTCCTGTCAATGTTCAAGAAGAGTCAAGGCATTCGTCAGCTTTTTGAAGCAGTGACTCTGCGTGCCTCTCGAGGTGTCACAAGGCATGTGTGTGAGGCATTCCATCGAAAAAAAGGAGTCGGTGACCTAAGGGCTTGTCCTTTTCTCTAGGGACTCCACAGGGGTTCAGACATCCCTTCACCTTGTGAGATGAAAGACTGAGCCTGTATTCAAGCCACTGCAATGGAAACCCGGCCTTCCTTTCGAGTTAGGGCTTCTCGGTGTATATTCCCATTGAGGCAGCAATCCTCACGGGTGCACTTCCCTCACACCTCCTAATTGCTGAGGAGAAGCCTCCTCCTTGAGGGGCTTGTGGAAAGGTGGCAGATACGTCTTGAGTCTAAGCCAGGCAATAATCTCTATCTCAGACACTTTGTGGT
>JAJLRB010003146.1:0-10709 GCA_020976825.1 Odocoileus hemionus
CTCCACTGTCAGCGCCGTCATGATTGGCGACGAGCGTGCAGCACTCACCCCGCCAACGAAGTAGCGCAGGTGTTTCTTTCAAGACTCAAAGTTGATGTCGCAGGGGTGGAACGCGCCTGGCTTTCTCTAAAGCTTCTAGTCCAGACAATGCCGCGGGTTGACCACCTCGACGTGGAACGCAGCGACATGCTTGCAAGCAACCGTCCACGGTACATGGACACCATTTAACAGGTTCGACTGTGTTTCCAGTTGTCGCAACAGCGCTCTATCGTCCATTTGTATGCAGACGGGGTTGAGCGCCTACAGTGCAGCTCACCGCAAGACTACCTCAGGTAGAATCACTCATTCCTTACATGAAAAGAAAACGAACAGCTGAAATGCTCAGACCGCTGGTGCGGCTGCCCGAGGCATACATGAGAAAAAATAATTTGCCGTTTTTTTTTGCTGCCTGTGGTGGGGACGGTGGCCGCCGTCTTGATCCTGAAAGTAGACCACGCACTTTCCTTACATGAAAAGAACAGCTAAATTGCTCAAACCGCGGCTGCGGCTGCCCCGGGGCATACGCCAGAAAATTCAAGCCGTTTTCGGTGTCTGTGGTGGGGACGGCTTTCGTCCCGTTTGGCCTTCCTCCAGCTGTACGCCGTCGTCCCTCTCGTGACTGTAATTGTAGCAGCTGGTGTCCTACCTGCTTGCGTAATGCGGCTGTATACGCACACAACCCCACGCAGGGACGCACATGTGCATACGTACGCACGCACGTTGGACGCCGACACATGCACATGCACTCACGTAAAACGGCATTGCGTAAGCGCACAATGGTTGCGCTTTTCTCAGATGCCGCATCAAACAATGTGCGCGTTTTCCCGCAACACTGCCGCGAAGTTTTGACAGTCGTGTGAGTCGTACGCCAACCACCACGGCTACACCTCAGACGCCCCTTGTGAAACGCGTTTTACCATGTCGTCCGCGTAGACGTTCTGAGGCGAAGCTCGCAGAACAGAATCTGCACAAACCGTGTGCTTGCCGCCTCGCAATCGCCGTTGTTGATCTTTTTTCGAATTGCTGCACAACTACAGCGCGGCTGGCACAAATGAGCGACGCCGGCACCAGCCACTTCGATTGTCTTGCTTACGAGTCGGAAGATAACACGGACCACTGCTGTAACGGCGTATGCGGGACACGGTGGACGCCCCCTTTTTGCCTCCTTTCCTGTCGGTGCAGCGCCTGTGCCCGTCTAATCGTGCTCAGATGGCCGTGCGACGGCGGTTAAGGTGCGTGCTAGCCTTCTACTGAGTCGTGATAGAATGGCTTAATTTACGCCGCGCATAGCCAATTGCCGCTTTCCAGACTGGTACGACTGCGAAGTGGGTTGCTTGGACTCCATAACGTGTAGCAGAGGGGGGCGGAAGGGCCTCGTGACGGGCTAGTTGCATCTGCACGGCTCCTCGACTGGTGCGCTGCCCAGATATCTGTGGTAGCATCTGCGTAGCTAGTGCTTGAAAAATTTTCAGGCGCGTGCACTGGAGCAAAGTCAGTGGCGCCCGAACGCTTTCATGGTTGGCGTCCGTGTGAGTTTTCTCCTGCAGCGTAGCGATGATTCGCACTTTCCTACGTAAAGTGCGCAGGATGCCGGAATCGCCGCTGCAAGTGCAACAACCATCCTTCGTCTTCTTCGGGAAAGTCGGCGGGTTGTAGACGATCAAAAGTCATGCCGCCTGGCTGTGTGCGGAATGCTTGGCACATCAGTGCAGCCGCTTTCCGCCGAGATGAGAGGCTTTTTCACGGGGCAGCACAGCCGAAAGGAAATCCGCTGTCTTACAGAAGACGGCAGACAAAGTTCACAACTCATGCTGGCGTGACTCGGCTACTTTGCAGGAGACGACGCGTTGAGTATTGTGGATTGGTGGAGCCAAGGGTCCTGCGCCTGATGCATTTGAAGTCTGCGGAGTCCCTCTTCTGGCTCTCCTAACAGGTACTTCCGCTTTTCCTCCTTCGCCACCCTACAGACGCCTGCCTACGTAGAGACGCGGCGCAGGCAGAAACTACCTCCGCTGAAAAAAACTGAAGAAGCTGCACGTGGCAGCGTTTCTCTGAGAGAAGCTGCAACCAATGATACCCCAATGGTAGGCCGTCTGGACCTGAAGACAGCCCCCCCTAGGCGAAGGTCCAGTCCACTGTGCGAACAGACCTTTCGCCTTATTCCACAGGCAACATGGAGGCGCCCACCCCGCAGCATGAATTGGCTACTAGGCCGCGTAAAAAGGTGCCGATGTTCTGCCGAATCGCGAAAAAGCCACGAAAGGAAGAACCGTACAATTCCGGTAACGTTGGGCCTGTGTACTTCTTTAGGGGGTAGTCCGTAGCGTATCTTTCCGGCGGACTTGCAGGAAGCTGAATGTGCTACACGGACTGTGGGGTGTATGCGTACGTTTTCGTTGTCGAATCTGCCGTCTGACGGATACGTTCAGTTGTGCTTCGCGGAAAAACCGACATCCATTGGCTTCAGTAATGCCTCCGCTAAGTCAGAATCCGGAGCGCAACGTCATTTGCTGCACGCCTGTAGAGACCGGGTAATCGTTACCGTTCGCACGAGGAATCGTGACACTCCTTCTTTCTCTGTCTCTCACACACGTCCTTGCAGTTCCCGACATAAAACGCAAGCAGAATGTTCCGTAAGCGTGTGCTGCGCACACTCGGACGGGAATTGGGATGTACCTTTGTCAACACGCTGCTTTTTCCTACGTTGTAGCCCAACCACCTCGGCGCTACTATTAGTCATGCGGGAATGAGTGTGATCCAGCGCATACAGCAGGAGCAGGAAAATCGGATTCGTAAAATGTTGTGACATGGAGCGGCCTGCGAATTGCACAAAACCGCGGCTGCCTACAAAACACTGGAGGATGGCTGCTCCGACATGGGTAGGCGCATCTGACGCGCTTAGGTCCAAATGATCAACGAAGCTACATGGCGGCACCCTCGCCCTTTTGCGGCGCAGGTACTTTATCCGAAAAAGCCAGCACGCACTCGAAACGCAGGAGATGCTGCCCGCTTGCCATCGTCCGGGATTTTGCATCAATTCAGCTACCGTGTCCAAAGAGACATGCTACCAGCTGATGATGATGAAGGCACACACGCTAGCACTGCTCCTTCTTGTGGGCAGTAGGGAAGTCGCCCAGCCACTTCCTTCAGCGCTACAGAAGAGGCGCGACGTGTTTCCAGGGGCGCAGTAAAACAATAACAGCGTTCGCCTGCCGGCGTGCGACGTGGACAGACTAACATCAACCCACCGCAAAGACATGGGCACAGTGTCCGAGCCGCTCCACGCATCAGCGGCAGGACGTCGGTTTGACTGGCTTCCCAGGCATTTTTTTCATCCAATGTTGCGTCTTTTGCCTGCAAACTGGCGAAAGTGCTGCTTGGCAGCTATGCGTGCGCTACGCGTCTCCAGCGCAGCACCTGCTGCATCAAAATGCAGCGTATTTGACAGTATCAACTTCTGTAACATAGAGGGTGTAGGAACCTGTAATTCCACAGGCGGCGTTCTCTGTCCCGGTTATGAGAAGTGTGGGCGCGTTTATTTTTCTGACAACGCCGGAAAATTTTGGATGAGGCTGCGACAAGAGCTGGCGGAGTGAAGCCGCGCTCACCTCTTCCACACCATCCCTGATACCTCCGACCATGCTTTCAAGGGAACGATGGTTTTTGCTTAACCCCAGATAGGCACGCTCAGGTTAGCCGCTTTGTCACATAATAGGACTAATGAATCTTTGCGTCGTTGCCTGGCAGTATAAAGCCGAGGGAGGGGAAGGAGTACCCTGGCAGCGGCGAGCGTGATAAACGGGCTGCGAAACTTTTACGCTGGGTGTCTGAGCAGCCTGACGCGAGACTGTAAAGCACCTGGAGACTTTGTCGGAACGGTGGCAAGCAAACTAGGCATAACAAGGGCGCGGGTGCGTGGAGCCTTGCCTCCGGCAGAAAACCGCGGGCGTTCCCGCTCGGCTCCGGCCGACGCAGGATCTGGGCCCCCAGCTCCAAACGTTGGCCAAGGAATTATCGCCATTGGATCGCTTGCCGGCAAACTGACGGTTATAAAGCACCCTTTTTGGTGAGTTTGACATCAATCAGTTCCCCTGAGCAATAGGGGAGCTCTTCGATTTTGACAGTTGCTTTGGATTCAATTCCTTGCCGTGGGTAACTCGCCCACAAGACCCTACTTCGTGCCATCTGCGGCGTACGGGTGCATAAAAAGGTAGGGCCGCGCGTTTATGCAGAAAGCCATACCGGACGCGATGGCAGCCACCCTCTCAACGTGCGTGTAATCATGTGTGTCGCGCAACGGAATGCTGTCGAGCCATCCCGGCGTGGCGAGGCGGTCGACACGCATGCGTCTTATGAATACGAAACGCCGTGCACAGCTCCCCGCTGCCTCCCCCCCCCCCCCCCCCCCCCCCCCCCCCCCCCCCCCTCGCAGAGTGTAGCTGCTCTGAACTGCTGTCAGCGCTCTCTCGCCTCCACTGGGCGTACGCACGGTAATATCATGATCGGCGTCGCGCGAATACACAAGTATCCACAAAAATAATCGTTTCAGTGCGGCAATACCGAAGAGCGTTACCCATAGGGGCTGCTGTATGCGTCGTTTAGGTGGCGTCGACTTCGACTCAAACGCACTATGTCCGTAGTGTAGCTGCACAACCGCCGAGCCGCAGCAAAATACTTTTCACTTCAGCAAAGGCGCCGGTGGGTGAACGGTTTGATTTGGTTGGTATCGGCTACTTCCTTCTCCCTTAGCAAAGTCGACATGTCGCCGGGCCCTCTTACCGTTTTCCGGGATCAAGATTGCTCCGGCGGTGGAACCGAAGTGCTGAACACCAGCTGCAGACTCGATGCCCGCTTGTGAAGCATGCGGACAAAGTGGCGCAAGCAGCTTGCGTTCGTCGACGCGGCGACAAGGAGAGCCGACTACGGAGGAGTCCACGCCGAATCTTGACGTAGTTCGGCATGAAAAAGAACGACACTGTTACTCTTCAATCTCCGCTACATGTGAGCATTCGCCATCTCGGGTCGAAGATATTCCTGCGGACAGCGTCATATCGCGCGTGAACGCGTGCCTTAGCGTTTGTCTCTTACAATACGAATATGATGATGGCTGGCAAGCTCTGTATTCCTTCCTAAGGCCTCGACAATGCTGTTTCGCGGATGCCTAGACGATGACGAGTGTGCATTATCCGGTACGAGCACACAGCTTCAGATTTTCACCCGGAACAAAGCGCTCTGTCCCGTTGCCGACTGAGCAACATGCAGCCATGGTTACACCAGCAGAGTACTGCGAGGCAAGCGTGCGCCCGTTGGCCCTGCGCCAATGCGTTTGAAAGGCTAGCCCCTGGTACGCTATGGTGCCCCCCTTTCGAATCCGTACTTGATGGTTTAAGCCGCTTATGACAAGCGTCCCTGGAGCCAAGAGAGCCATACAAAAGGACCACAGCCATGAAACCTTCCAGCGATGCTACTAGAAGCGGAACGTCAGCAGCGCAGGAGCAGTCGTGGGGTCTCCTACCTGTAAGATCGAATACTCAAGAAATTCGGCTTGTAAGGTCGACGTAACGCTAGTGAGTCTGCAACAGTAGTAGCGCGGGGCGTGATTTTCTGCTGTTCGCTGCTTGTGATGCCGTGCCAGCTCCGGGTCCGTGCGGCTGCATCCGGAAAAGGCTTTCCAAATGTAAGTCGGACACTGCTGAGGCTGGCAGCTTCCGCACTTTTCGCATCGCTTCCGAGAAGGGGACAGATTCGCCTGCTCTCGGTGCACCACAGCGTGCAGAAAGCAGCGCCATTGGCGCAGCCGCGCTGCAAGGTAGAGCAACGGTTAGGAAAGGGTGCCTAGGTTTACTGTGACTAGCGCGCGTTCCACAAAGGAAGTGGATCATTCACTGCTTCTTACCGCAAAATAAATGGCAGTGGGGAGAGGCAGAGTCACGGAAAAGTGTCATCCGTTCAGCGGACAGCTGAGGCGAAGAGAAAAGAGTCCGGGAACAGAGACAGGGCACCTCTGCAAGTCACGTGCGAGCGTAGCAGGAAACTATTTAAATTAGGTTTGACTCGCGAGTCGGCCTGCGTGACAGATAATCGATGACAAGATACCCATGTATTCGTGCTAGCAAAGCCGGATCGGTCTTCTACTGGTGCAGATAGCCTCCACCAAACTGGTGTGCTCTCTCAGGGAACAACCCGTCGTGTTTTGTAATAATCAACCTGTATACGTTCTTCTCTACGTAGTAAGGAACAGCAGCAGGAATAGTTATTTCGCCCACGTGGCGATCTGACACTTACGGCCTGCGAACGTACAAATGACCGGCTTCCATTAAATTAGAACAGCTCCCAACTGCTCCAGGGTTATAGTGCTAACCGCAGAGCTAGGATTGGAATTGAGGTGCACCATCTTCCCGGATGGCGGTCGAACTTGTGTCTCACTCCCTGCAGTGCCTCTCGCAAGAAGCCGTCTGATAAAGAGAGACGCAAACCATTGCTGCCTTCTGAGTGCGACGACACTTGGAGCTCCCTGCAGATGCTTGTAAGCTGCCTCGAGCTCCGGTCCGCCTCCCTTGTCTTCCACTACATTCTGTTTGTTTGAAGCTGAGGACGGGTTTCTAAGGAATTCCGGCGGCCGAGGTGATAAGCTAGCCTACTCAGTTCCATTGGCCGGGCTCGCACGAGTGATGTGGATTCTAGCAGCTGATTGCATTCTTCTCCACTTCCGTGCATGTCTCGTCTGGTCTCCGCTTTCTGGAAGGCGTGTAAATATAGGAGAGCGTGAGGAGGGGTTCGTCTGTCGGAGGGATTTTGACAGCTGCAGCACAGAGATATGCTAAGCATAGTTGCTGGGTTTTCGGCAGGCGCCAGTCGCTGAGTAATCTGAAACACGCACCCTGTCCTCCTCCTTTTCAGAGTAAAAAAAAAAGCGCACGGAGGCCAGGGATCAGCTGTGCAGCCGCGACGAGCTGCTGAAACAATTTCGCAGCTCAGGAAATGAAGCACTGACATTGTGAGGGGGGAAAAAGAACAAGAAATCTTGACGGTCTACCGATGATGTGAATCGAACTGCAGGGGTGTTTCTAGCCACACGCACCTGCTGTGAACAGCTCACATAAGTCGGCACAGGATGAGCAAGCGAACATTATCTCTTACCTCGTCCTAGAGTGCGGAGGCTGGCACCACTCACGGTGGTTATACGGGGCGGGCTTAATTACCCGCAACTGTCCGCCCTGCCCCGTTTCGAGAAGTGCACGTAGGCTGAGAAGGGGAATTCTGGCGATAATAATTATTCTTTGCCACCGGAGTGTACCTCGAAATTCGCGGCTCGCTTCAAGGCCATCAGAGTTGGCCTTCCGTGGGCGTTGCGACGAACGAGGGGTTCTCAGCTGCTCGAAGGTAGACTAAGTTGCTAGCAATCGTAGCTTTTGCGCTTGTGTCTGTCCGTATGCCGGAATGCCTTCACGTGGACAAAATCTTGAGTTTTAAGGTAGAGGGAAGCTCGTGCTCTCGTCGGCAGATCACCCGCGGCTCTCTACACTAGTGCGGACTTCTGCTGTCCCTGCTCTGCAAACCAACCGACAAGAACAGGGGTCTTTTCGTGGCGTTGAGAAGAACGCCACAAGGCGCGGCGACAGCGGCGAAAAGATCGCGCGAGGAATCTTTCCAAGCTATTTCTTAGGGCACCGCAAGCGAGCTTCGAGAAAAGCACACATGTGAGTAGCCGCACAGTAGTTTTCCTTCATTTATGCACAGGAGAAATCGCAGATTTGAGTAAAGCGGAGATGGAAAAATAGTTTGGAAGGTCGCTGTAGTGCTGTCTATCATTGCAGTGATAATCGGGATTTTGGAGAAGGTTTCCCGCTTGAGCAGGACCCTAGAATGAAAAATAATGACTTGCCAGTCAATCCTAGCTGATAAAGGCAGCTAGGCGGCTGGCCGAAAGGAATCCCACGTTCGCGTCATCCGCGCCGCTTGCATTCTCTCGAAGAGCTTGTCAAAGGAAAGCAGCGGAATGCCACAACTTTTCGGAGTCATAAAGGAAAGCGACGAACGCTTGTGTGAAACAAGCTCGCTGCGGCGGGCTGGGCTGTGATTCTGCGCCGGGGTCAGAGCTAAACTCTCCGCCGCGTTATATTGTTGGAGAATTTAAACTTGCATAGCTTGTCCGTGCCATGAGCGAGGTTTGGTCGTTATGAGCCAATGGAACTAAAGAATGGCGACGGATGAAAGAAGGCAGAGGCTGGGTGGCGGCCTCAGCAAGCGCGAAGCAGCCGTGCGCAACACTGTTTGTCTGCATCGTCAGGATCGTGTGCCTTCTGCTTCTCTTTTTCCTCTGGTAGACTTGAGGTCGTACACGAGCACTCTGGCTCCCCTTTCGTCGGCGTCGTCAGACTGCCGGGTCGCGGCGCAGTTGCCGCCTTGGATAGGATGAATAGGGTGGGAAACGCAAGGTGATCGGCTTTCTCGCATGGTCGCTCGACGCGTGCTCGACCGGGTTGTAGGCTTGGCGCAGGCGTCAGTACCCGCTTAAAAGAGCCGCAGCTCTTCCTTCATGGTGCAGAGGTGTCTTGTAAGGGAGGCCAAGTTGTCCCATGGCTTCCGTCTTTGACTGGCCCTCAAATGATCTCTGTCAGTCTTTCGTCCTATACGCTGCCTGCTAAATGCCACACAGGCGACCTCAAGGATTTTTCTTCGTTTATTCAGAGGGTCGTAGTGAAAAAAACTCTACGCTATAGACACGTGAGTATGCGTGTTTGCACCATACGGCGGTCCAGCGACAGCGCGCGACCGTGTAGCGCAGCGACATGCTTCCGCGGCGCACGCATCAGTGTAGAGGTAGAAGCGTTTTGCCCTATGACATCAGCAGGCTGCACTGGTATTGCCTAGAAGCCCCCCAAAACTCCGTCGGTAATCATCATAGGACGGCAAGAATGGCTCTCCATACGCCGTCTTCTAGCGACAGCCCTTGGCGCTGGGCGGTAACGACGTGGGCATTCAGTACCCTTTTCAGGGACTAGTTGCTCTTTTTGCGCCGCCTGTGAAAAAATTGCAGCTCCTTTTAGTGGAGTGAGTAGACGCTGCGAGCGAACCTGAAAGCTTCAGATGCTGCCACGTCAGTAAATGCATTGAAGAGCCACGTGGACCGTCTGGCTTTTTTGTGTTCGCGCATTGTTTTGTCCGGTCCGCAAGCGGCGCTCGCGCGTGACCCGCGCGCGGCTGCCGCCAGGGTCGAACGCAAGCTCGCCGTGATTTTTCCCCCTTGTTGGTGGGCCGCCGCCGAGTTCCGGGCGTCGCCACGGGCTGGCCAGAGTCCTCGGGGAGCATTAAGCTCTCTAAACTGGTGAGGACCGACTGTCACCTGCCTATTTGCGTTCTAAACGTCGATATCGTCCAAAGTACTGTGGTGCGGGAGGCGATATCGCTGCAAAGCGTGTAATTGCCACTGGAAGCTGTGCCAGGTTCCCTCGCTCTTCGAAGCCGCCCGGAAAAGTCGCCGCACCACCACCAGCGCAGACGCGCTTGTCCCTCCTGCGAACTGAAGGAGCGCGAACGATTTGCCACACTTCACTAAGAATCGGGTGGAGGGTTATTCGCTCACCGCGAACAATTCTGCCACCGCCCTTTTGCGGCAGCTGCCTGAGGCTTCCTGCGAGCCACGGCGTAGTGATCACGATTTGTGCACTTCTGTTTCGGTGAGAGGAACTGCTATATGAAAGCAGCGGTACTGCGACCCGCCCTGCTAAGGCTTCATAGTAGCATAGCACGGGTGTTTATTATACTTAATAAAAGGCTGCACGTCCAGGTGCAGTATCCAGATGGTTGAGACCCAAAGCTCCACGACTGGCGACACAATTCGCGGCGAGTGGGAGACTCGTCCACAGCGATGCGAGTTTGTCAGGGCTCTCCTTCTTTCCGCACACGACCGTAAGCACCTCTGCCACGCCATGTCACACTCGCAGCCACCTGTGTTGGGACGCAGTTATCTCTCTGTTTCTCAAATTGCAGTCACAATAACGAACTGAGTCCGAAACACAGATCGGTATCATACCGCCAGCACGCTGTAGCAGTTAATTCTGCGACAGAACTACTATGTAGGTCCTCTGTAGCTTGCATTTAGGGCAGGCTCACATCTAGTCGGTGCCTTCCACCGAAGCGAACCTTTTTGTCGATGCGTAAATAAGCGCACAGATTCTCAACACGTATACCGCGACGGTTTATGGACTGCGGTGAAGGAATGGATTAAACCAGATTGCCAAGGTGCTTACAGTATCCATTCACTCCAGTTTGCCGTACTGGCGAAGGGAACGAGGGCTTATGAGGTGGTCATTCGCTGCGGCCCTCGGGTCGCGGTATAGGAAGGGGCCGCGTCTTACCAAGAAGAAACGTCGCCTTTTTGCGACCGCTCACTGTCTTCTTACGACGACGCTTAGAAACGGTCTGACGGGGGACTTGTGTGTAAAATAACAGGGTTCTCCCAGTTCTGATCGGCAGAAGAACAGTAACCAACAAAGTGACGAGGACACGCCAGAGGTCAGCGTCCAGCGGCATTCTCCTTGTATCCTATGATAAACAGCTTGGTTCACCTCAATATACGCAAGCGCCTTAATGCACGAGACGCAAAGCAAAGTGCCAGAGGAACTGAGCTTATGGCCGTGTCCTCCGTTCTAAAAAGCAAGTGATAT
>JAJLRB010003147.1:0-10708 GCA_020976825.1 Odocoileus hemionus
AACCTAAGGAGGCTTCCATATGGGAGCCAATGTGACTGAATGACGATTCTCAAGAAGGTTTCCTGTAAAAGATGCTCTCTAATCAGGAGGAACCATGTGAATTAGAAACCATGCCCGCTTATCCAAAGGCCATCCCTAATTGGAATTTGAAATTCAAAAGAAAAGGATCCTTAATTGAATCGAACTTGTAATAAAGGAACGGAACCTAAATTGCAACTAGATCATTCCAGGAAACTGAAGTCTATGGACCAATTCTAATCAAGTACAATCCAATCCAGGTTCCTTCCGAAAACAATCCCGAGTCAACGCGTTCGGTCCCTCTTGAGGACTTCCGTTAGCACAGAGTGACTCGAATCAACCAGTCAGAAAGGACACAGAGGCCGAGTCAGCAAGAAAGCTGTTCCAACAGAGGCAATTCCCCTAAACACAATCGATTCCCACAAAACAATTCCCAGATCACAAACAGAAACGAAGGCTCCAATTCCAATAAACAACTGAATCCCTAAATTCCAGACTGTTCCCCTATTTAAACATACTGTCCCTTCTTTTAATTGATTTACCAAGTTATTATTACTGAACCATTAAGAATTTTTTTTGAACTTTTCATAAATTTCTTAATTTTGTCTTTAAACTTGGACCGTTCTTACTTTTGGCTTTTCTTTCTTTCTTCCTCTTTCTTTGAGACTTGCTCTTTTACTTCAAACTAGGACCTAGCCCTTGTGCCATACTGGAAATCGTCTTAGACAGATTCCTTACTTCTTGTACTTACGTATTGACCACTCCTAAATAAACCATCTAGACCACAGACTTAAGATATCAGCCATATTAATTTATCTGTATTAGGTTGGTTAAATATGGCTTAATTTCTTCAAATATCTTTCATTAAATAATTTATTATCTAAATTTATCTGTTAACTTTAATATATGCTATTTCTAAAATGATTTTTTAAAATTATTAACTTACTAATAAATACAAAAAACATTAGAAAATCTTCAAGTTATAGCATAGCTCTTAAAAGCTTATTCAACCTTTTTAAAAACTCAAATTAAAGAAAAATTATTAATTTAAATAAATTAAGAATAATAAAGAAATAATAAATTTCGAACTTCTGTCAAATCCTTAAAAGCATCAAAATTTTTTAAATCAAAAAGTTAATTTTAATATAAAAGTAATTTTCTAGTATAAGACACATAAAAATAAAAAGTACGAATAGTCAAAATCAATAAAAATAAAGAATTACTGCAATTTGAATTTTGATAAAAGTCTCACAATTAGTAATAATAAATTAAGCTGAAATCAAAACTAAAAAGAAAATAAGAAATTAATTTTAAAATAATCATGAAGGATAAAACCTTAAAAAATGATTTTTTCCAAAGATAAAACGTCCAATTGGTTCACAAGAAAATATCCTACAAAAAATCAGTTCTAAAATTAAAGAAATTTAAAAACCTCAAGTCCTAAAGCTTTAATATTCCTAAATTTCTCACAAAGCCTTCAAAGATATTAATATTTTGATAAAGACCAATCAGCCAGATATTATCTTCAAAATTATTAGAAATTTTTATTAAAGAAATTCAAAATTATTGCCATATTAAAAATTAATTTAATATATTTAATAATAAATTTTGGACAAGCCAACTTTTTAAATAAAAACTATTTAAAGGACTGCTTGATGACAAATTAAATTTATAAATTATTAAATTCCATAAAGTTCAAATAATAAAATTTAGAACCTACTATATAATTTTCAATAAAGCTCACAATATAAAATTCAAAAATTTCAACACTATTTCAAACAACAACAAATTTAATATAATAATAAAGATAAAATAAGAAATAATATGGAAACTTACAAATTCGAAATAAGTTTTGCAAAAATTAAAATAATTAAGCATTTATTTAAAACACTTAAAAAAAATAATTAAAATTATAAAAATTCCTTAAAATAGGCGTATTAAGACCAAAGGTAAATTGGCTTATTGATCAGGATTTTATATAGGGGAAATTAATATCATAAATAATCTAATTATAAAATTAAAAAAAAATTTATAAATTACAATAAGATTAAAAAAAAAATAATATTGTTTAAACACAATTAAAGAATATTAATTGCCTTTTAATTTAAAATTTTATCAAGGAAATTTAATGCTTATAAAATTTATTTTCAAAACTGGCTTCTTTACTGATCAAATTTTTAAAATTCCTATCCTTAATATGATAAAATTTTATATCTTAACCCTTAACGGAGACAATTTCCTAATGATATTTGCCTTAAAATTTAGTAATATCTAAATATGCTCTAAATTCACTCTAATCACTTTCCCTGTTCACTAGACTAAGAGTACACATGCTCATCCCCTAATTCCAAAATTTAAATATCCTTGCCACAATATTCCTCAATTAAATTTTCATAAAACTAGTAAATATTCCCATAATCTTATATAATTACTGAAAATAGAAAGTTATTTTTGAAATAATGATTGTAACTTACTCATGAAAAGAGAAATATTCATTAAATCAATGTATATAAGTATTAAGAAATTTATTTTAAAATATTTTATTTAATTTAAATATATCATAATAAACTATTATTAACATAATAGAAAAGACACTTAAGTTACTTTACATTATTGATGAACCAATTAATAGAAAAGAATTTTAAATAAAAACTATGTATTAAAATTGAATTATGTAATTTTATTATTAATAATATTTTTTGTTTTTATGAGGATTTTGTTGGATTAGGTTTTTTGTAAGTTTAAAATTGATTTTGTTAATTAGTAGTTATTTATAAATTATAATTTTTAGATTGTGATAATACAAAATTTTTACATATTTAGTTGTAATAAGTTTAAAAAAAGTAATTATAAAATATAATTTATAAATAAATTTAATATAATATTTTGATAATGATTGTTTGATTGTTTGATGTGTTGGTTTTTAAATTTGATTGGTTAATGAAGTTTTTAAGATTTTAAAATAGATTGATTTAAAAGTTTTAAAGGGATTATTAAAAATATATTTATTATAAGTTATTAATAGAATATTTATAATATAATTAACTAACAACATGAACTCTGTGATAACAGAGTTAAGCGGATTCCGGCGTTATAAGTTGTCTGGGATTGATGTCCGCTACCAAGGCTTTAATCAGGGAGATAGCAAGCACACTGCTAATAAACGAACTGTGAACAGACACGTATCAAAGATTGCCCACTGGATGGTCCGATAACTATGCTGACTATGGTCACTCATTAGTCCGCTTAGAAATAGCCCCCCCAAATCTTCCTTGTGAGACTCCTCCCGACTGGCTGAGATCCACCAACCAAGAGGACGCAACCGAAGTTGGTCCAACGAGACCATCCTGTGTCAACACGATTCCAACGAGTGCTGACAACAAACGAATGCTTTAAACATCACAGCAATAGCAATTCTCCTTAATGTCTCTGGATATATTTTTGTACTTCTTTGTTTGTGTTATCCGAAAGATTTTTATACTTAAAAATCTAGATTGCCTAGTAGACTGTTTTTTTTTCTTTCTTTCTTCCTCACTTTTTTATACTTGACTAACGTCATTCTCCTTCCCTGGCCGTACTTGTGATGTGCACCTAGACTTGTAACAATCCTTCTTTTTTCACCCCGACAATCATCATAGAAAGTACGGAGACGATAGTGTATAAGGGAACTGGCTCTAATTCATTACTTTATATTTTATATAACCTTCTAAGTAATCTTCTAATGAATGTGAAAATTTATGAACAGAGAACTCAGAATAGCATAAATCACATCATTAACGACTTTATATTAAATATTAACTACAAAAATAAATATAATTTGCATGGTCAATTTTCCTGAAACACCACTCTTTGAAAAATCATTTAATATGATATATTAGGAAAAAAAAAAAAAAATGATATTTAATAAAATTTATGATTCAGATAATTATAAATGCCATTATAAAAGAAAGAATAAAATAACTTAAAAAAAATTATGTAAAAAATAAATAAACTCAAGGCTTCACAACCTGCAGAAATTAACATATTGAATTAAATCAAGACCGCCCTCAAAAAAATTTTTCACCATCAATGCATTAATCAGCAATTTCTTTGATCTTCAGACTTTGCACCAAACCTTGCTTCAGCTTCTTTATTATTTAATAAATATTTCCAATCTAAAGGGACCATTGTCATATTTTTTGCTACACTCTTATTACTAAGTGGCTATTTGATCAAATTAGCTATTGTTTTAAATATGTCAATTATTCAATTAAGGTAAACGACTTTAACTATTTTCAATTCAATCTGCATACAAGTCCTCAAAGAATTTTCAATAATTAAAATCACACATAAATCACTAAAATATTAAATGCACCTAATATAAGCTATTTGAACAATATTTAGATCTTAAAAATATAATAAAAAATTACATAAAAGAAAAAATTAGATACGGTCGTGGAGTGGCGGATGAGATGACGGAAGGAGTAAAAATCTACTATATCAATTAAAAAATTGTAAACAAAAAAAAATTAAAAATTAGCGAAAAAGGAATATAATTGCCTATATTTTTACAAGAATAATCAAGTTAAATTCTTTTTATGCTTAACAACATTTTCAATCTTTTGTCAAGTGTTAATATGTATCGAGTATTCCTTTTATGGTAATTCACAGTTCCTTAATCTACTGTATTTTTAATCCATAACACTCTCTGATCCGCAAATATATCTGCAATCATTAAAATTGCAGTTCCATAAAACATTATTATAAAATTTACTAAAAGAAGTTCGAGTAACTAATAATCCTAGTGAATGACATCGTGACTAAAAGCGATTCCTCATGATATGCAGGTAGTTTCACCAAGAAAGGATGTGAATCCGTGGAGATTAGGAACTAGCCCCTATCTATACCTGAATCGAGATTGGTTCATGTAAGGACAAGCGATCTTAGTTGTGAACGCATCATGTGACGAAGGAACTGTCATATAGAGCATCTATTGCCACATCGTGAAATGAGGTGTCGAATAACTGAGTCTGACTTGCTGAACAACGAATTTAGGATCAAGTCAATGAGATACCAGTTCCATTGAGAAAGGAGATCCCTCGCGCCGTGGTCGTCTGCATTGGTCGAGTTTCCTGTTCCATAAGAGGCTGGAGTCTGGATGGAATCAGAGAGCCAGAACACGTAAGTGGGGACTGTGTCACCGCAGAACACGAAGTTGTGTGCAAATCATCGAGTGCGTCCTGCATGTGCCAGCCATCGAATCCATCAACAGGAAGTGGCTATTCTTAACAACAGGATCGAGACTGTCCAATTCGACGACACCAAGTTCAGAGAACATTTAAACAAACTTTGTCCCCTTCCCCTTCTGAGTATGGATTGTCTGTGCGTGTGCTATATACCTTCCTTGGAACCGTGCCGTTGTTTGGTTGCTGAATCTTTTCAAAGTTCTTGTACTGCGCTGTTTCTCATAAAATCATAAACTGTCCATGAGCTGACGTTTTTTTCTGTTTATTTTCTCTTTTTTTACTGATCTTGACGACCCTCGTTCACTTTTACCGGTCGACCCTCAGGGCGACTGGTGAGTGATACCTGTGTCAGGAATTTGGTCCTTGTGAACAGATAAGCTCTTCTTTCTTGATCGCCACTACCAATCCAGTCCATTAAGGACCCAGAATGGGCAAGACAGAACTTTGTGTTATACGTGGATGATTGCATTTGGTCGTAATAGCATGGTTAAGTGCCGCCATTAATTTACTTTATCACTTTTATTAGATTTGTTTCATCAATGAATAGGCTTGCTTCACGTATTAACTTCTGTTCTGATAAATAGTTTTGTTATAATTTGGTCTGTCAAAGAATGTTAAATAGGCAAGGGAAAACTTCTATGGATCGCCCCTTATTTATTAAATGTATTTGCATTAGTATTTCTACTTAATCAACAAAGCAAACACTTATTTAATAATAAGATTATTACAAGTATGAACAAACAATACTAAATTTGCTACGCGTGTCCATGCTTCCAGTCACTCAAGTCTCTTTGTTGGACTATGAAAGTTACATTAATTTTAACTATAAAGTCTTCTACTGTATCGGAGACAAAAAAAAAAAATAGGAATCTTCTAGAGATGCATACAGAATTCAAGGTATGCTCAATTGTAGACTAGATTTTATGTAAAAGGTTGTCACATTGCAAAACTAAAATCATTGCTGAAATGTACAACTTTAAGAAATGAGATGCTATGTGAGATAAACTTTAAGGATGCTAGAGGTAATAAAACTCAAATTGCTTTCTGCAAGAGATGACTGGCAAAGAAGTAAATTAAATTATTGAGAACCTCCAAAACAGGGGAGTCAGTTCACACAAAAAGGGCAAATTACTTCTCAACTCAAGTCCATGCTGATTATATTCTGATTTTCCTTACTTAAGTCTTATACATGAGTTTGACCGCCCACTCGCTTCAGGCATAATTGGCTTTTAGATGTTCAGAATTCATTTGATGCAGGAATGTCAACTTTCTACAGCACCTCAAGACGAGGAGTTTCTCAGCTATAGGAATGTAAGAGAGATCCTGAGTTGTGCTGCCCTCCAGTGACTTGAATGCAGGCTAGTCTTTCATCTCCCAAGATGAAGGGATGTTGGAATCCCCTGTGGAGACTTTAGAGAAAGCCATAGGTCCCCGCCTTATCTCGACAGGAGGCCTCATATCCCCTTGAAAATTCGAGAGGAACTTTGAGTTCAATGCGTCAAAAGGACAACAAGCCTGACTCCTCTTAAATGTTGATAGGAATCCGACAATCACTGTGGGAACTGAAAGGAACACTGGGTCTCAAGTCTCACCTAAAGAGGCATCCCTATTGCCCTGCCAAGCATCGATGAGAATCTCGAGGTGTCCCTCGCAATTAGACATGAGTCCTGACTTTGCTGAACAAACTCGAATTTTTAAGGGACATCCAAGTCCTAACTCGAGAATATACCCCAGGTTCCCGCCGCATCTCGAGGAAAACGGCGAGACGTCCCCCTCGCCGCCAGATGAGGTCCGATTCCCCTGCATTGGGTGCAGAGCATTTCCTTGTTCCACATCAAACACGAAAGGAGCTTGGACGTCCTGGATGGAACTCCAGAGAGTCCCCAAGAACACTGTCACAAGTCTAGAGGGACACTGATGTCACCGCAGCAACACGAAAGGGCTTCGTGTTCTGCAAATCAACTCGAGATGAGTCCAGATTCCCCTGCATGTGCTCCAGAGCCATCCCGAATTCCCCATCAAACACGAGAAGTGGCTTGACTTCCTTTAAACAAAAACAGAGAATCCCGGAGAACACTGTCCAAATTCCAGACGAACACCAAGTTCAGCAGAGCAACAATTTAAGACAAAACTGCTTTGTCCCCTTCCCCTTTCTTGAGATATGGATTGTCTGCTGACCGTGTGACTAATATTACTCCTTGTTCCCTTGGTAACCGTTGCCGTTTGTTTGGTTTGCTGAACTCTATCATTCCCGAAAGAAGTTTCTTGTACTGCAGCCTGTATATACTCATAGAAAAATCATTAAAGCACCTTTGCTCCATTAGAGCTTAGGTACCCTGGTCTTTTTTTTTTCTCTCTGTTTCATTTTCTCTCTCTCTCTATCTTTTTCTAGCTGACTCTCTGGAGCATGGAGACCCGTCGTGCTCACTTTTCTACCCGGGCTTCTACGACCCCCTTCAGAGGGCGCCTGGTACCTTGGTGAGTGATGCAAGCCCTGTGTCAAGGACAATATTGGTCCTCTGTGTAAACCGAGGGATATTAGCCTCCTTCTCTCTTTTACTTTCTGATCGCCAACTCCGTACCACAAGAATCCAGTCCATTAAAGGACCCCAGCAAATGCGGCCAAAGAACAGGAACACTTTTATACGTGTTATATCAGGTGGAGTGACTCATGGACATATTGAGGTCTGTAAATACTAAGGCATGGGTTAAAAGGCTGGCCTGCCCCATTAATTTTCTACTTTACTTCACCACTTCTTTACATTTCAGGGACTTCTGGTTTCATGCCAATGAATAGAGCCTTGCCTTCAAACAGTAGTTGAACATAATCCTTAGTTCCTGATAAATGCAGTTTTGACTTATAAATTTGGATCCGTGTCAAAGATAATGTTAAATGAGCAGCCAAAGGAGGAAAAACCCTTCTAATGGATATCTAGCCCCTATGAGCTCTTATTAAAGCTGTAATTCTGCCATTTCAAGGTATATTCTAACCCTTCCAATATTCAACAACAGACAAAACACTTATTATATACATATAAATTAAATGATTAAACTTTACAAAAGGCTCAATGAAAACAATACAAAATATCTTAAAGTTTTCTTGCTAGCCCTGCCCTGGCTGCTCCAAATGCTTCTCCTCTGCAAAGAGTCGCAACTCCAAAAGTCTCTTTGTTGGAACCTAATGAAAAGTTACATTAATTTTTAAGCTAGACTAGAAGCTGCTATTTCCCATACTGTAATCGGAGACGAAACCAAAAAAAAAAAAAAAAAAAAAAAAAAGCTAGAGAAATTACTTGCTTATGAGAATGCATATCAGAAATTTCAAAGAGTTATAGCTGCAATTTGTCAGACTAGGATTATTATTGATTATATAAAGGCTTGTCACAATCTAGGATCAAAAACGTAAAAGATGCAAATACTAGCTGAAACAATGCTACAACCTTTTAAAAAGAGAAATGAAGGATGCTTTACATGTGGAGATAAAAACCGTTTAAAAGAGGACTGCCCTAAGAAGGCTAATAAAAAACCTCCAAAATTTGCGCTTTCTGCCACAGAGGAATGCACTGGGCCAAAGACAGTAAATTTAAATTTCATATTGACGGAAAACCTATTCCAAGAAACTCCAAGGAGGGGACGTCCCAGGTTCCCTACAACAAAAAAGAGGGGCAAATTTTATCTTTTCCCTCAAACCCTCAACGTCCAGCAGTGCTGTCATTAATATATCAGCCCTAAATGATTTTTTCCTTTACCCTTAAGCAGTCCCTTCTAGAGTACCTACTGGAGTTTTTGGACCACAGCCCCCACAACCTTCAGGCTTTTCCAGGGCTGATCTAATTTGGCTTTAAAGGAATTAGTGTTCAGCGTGGAATAATTGATTCAAATTATAAAGGAGAAATTCAAATTATGATGTCAGCTCAGATTCTATGGCAATTCAAAAGGGGGGACACAATTGCTCAATTACTTCTTTTGCCTTACACTTCTATTAACTTCTCTACTAATGTACCGAGAGGCATATTTGGTAATACAGATCAAAAACAATTTGTAGGGACATCATTGTTATTTAAATATGTCCGACCAAATATAAATATCAAATTTAATGGTAAAAGATTTTCTGGACCCCTCAGCACTGGGTCTAACATTATTATTTCCAAACTATTTTGGCCCAAATCCTGACCTATACAAAAGGTCTCTTGCCAAATTGCACGAATTTCTCAAGCCAAAGTATAAGAAATTTATCAAAATATTCAAATCTACACATATGATAGACCAAAATGCCAACCTGCAACACTAAGACCTTATGTGATAGATGCACCCCTTAATCTAATAGGAAGGGACTTATTTATGCAATGGCAAACTCAGATATACATTCACATTTTTCCTACGGGCCACTGCTCCTTTTACAAACAAAACAGTTATTAAAAAATAACTGAGAAAATTTATGAGCCTATTTAAACAAAGCAATGGCCCCTTACAAAGAAAAATTACAAGCTATTAAGAACTTATAAACACGGGTACATGAGACAAGTGCTCGGGCCTGGTGCACTGGGAAGACCCAGATGGATCGGGTGGAGAGGGAGGTGGGAGGGGGGACTGGGATGGGGAATACATGTAAATCCATGGCTAATTCATTTCAATGTATAACAAAAACTACTGTAATGATGTAAAGTAATTAGCCTCCAACTAATAAAAATTAAAAAAAATAAATATTAAGTGCACATCAACAGAGAAAAAAAAATGGAAACATATTGAAGAATCTTGCTCTTTTTGGAACTCTCCTATTTTTGTTATACAAAGGAAATATTACAAATGGTGTCCCTTAAGAGAGTTTAAAAATGTTAATTCTTTATTGAAACCTGGGGCTGCATTGTAACCAGAGATCGCATTGCTATTCCTCAAAATTGGCCCATTCTTATTACTGATTCACAAGATTGATTTTTTAATATGCCTTTACACCCTTTAGACCGGGAGAGACTAACTTTATCTCTCCCTTATCCTGATCATATCGGGCCTCTTAAAAGATTTCAGTACACTATGTTACCTCAAAGTATGCTTAAAATTCCTGCTACTGCTGCTGCTAAGTCACTTTAGTCGTGTACTACACTATGCGACTCCATAGATGTCAACCCACCAGGCTCCCCTCTCCCTGAGATTCTCCAGACAAGAGTACTGAAATAGGGTTCCATTGCCATCTCCATAATAGTCCTACAATGTTCAAAATTTGTAGCCAAGGCTTTACGTTCTCTATTGAAATTGCAAAATCGGTACTTGATGCACGTGTAGTAAAGGAAATGTTAACTTGTTAAAATATATATATATATATATATATATATATATATATATATATATAAATATATTTTGAACTCTATTTCTGCCTGTGAAACAAAAATAGTCCTAAAAGAAAACCTTAAGTTAACTCTTACCATGTCCTTGGGATACACCGCCCACTCTATCTAGGAGTCCAGCAA
>JAJLRB010003148.1:0-10704 GCA_020976825.1 Odocoileus hemionus
TGGAAAAGCAAATTATTCCGGTCTTGATTCTACTGTTTTCCATTTTTTCATGTGTACAAAAAATAAGAGCGAAAGAGTTTGGGGCCCTCCTTAAACTGATATTTCCGAGAATTAAAAGGGTAGCTAATGCTAGTTTTTTCCTAAATTTATACCTTTGTCAAAATTCAGATCAGTTAAGGAGGGGTGAACCCATATCGGGACCCATTCCCTATCACTTTACTTGGGAATAACTGTAATGTTCAGGCTAATGGCATTGCTATGAGGTGACTCACTCAATATAAAAAAAGAAACACATCTGAAAAAAAAAAAATAATGAGGCACTATACTTCAAAAGTGCCAAACTTCTCCATTTAAATATTTCCTTCCTTCCCCACCATCAAACTCCCATCAAAAATTTATGAAGATTTCATGTTGAATTTGGGATCTCAGCAGACTTGAAAGCCTGGGGAATAAAAATGTCCTAGAATTGTAGTGTTCTAACCTGGAAATCATTTTCACACTTTCTAAGGTTTGTTCTCTGCAGCATTTTTTAAAAGGGGGGCCATTGTCCCCTGGGGCTCCGTTATTTTAACTGCATGAAGGAATCCCCAAAATCTCTTACCCTTCATTAAATGTCCCCCTTTTCAAAAGTTCTTTCCTAATTTCCCAAAAGATTAAGTGCTTTTCTTTTTTTCTCTTACGTTTGTATCAGTTCATGGGTATCTATTTACAATGATATAATTTTTACTTAAGTCTTAATTCTCACTGATTCTATGTTTCCTATTTTCTTTTATCTCTAACCTAAAAATGAATAATGAATGAATAAGGGTTTTTTAATTTTTTTAATTTTTTTAATGGTACAGCAAAATATTTCCAACAAGTAAAAAATTTTGAAGTGAGGGGGAACCCATTGCCAACTATTTTATATAACCCCTGAGCAGGAAAAAATTTCCTTTAAGAAATCAACCCTAAACTCAAATTTTTTGTTTTGCCCCCATGTCACCCTACCAATCTATTTTTTTCATTTTAAATTTAAAAAAAGAGAAATGAGCTCTAATTATTAACTGTGACGCTTCTTTATCTTTCCAAAATTTAAATTTTTCCCAACTAAGGCTTGCAGGGGGGGTGTGACTAATGCACAGGCCAGAACACGCTGGTTTTAATGTCTGCAGACAGGATGGTGAAACTCAATGCCCCTTCTTTAATATTAGGAACTTAATACCTTTTTAATTTTCCTCTATTTCCCTTTCTTGGGGGTTTTCAAAGCTGTTAGCCTAAATAAAGATAAAAAACCCAAAAATGAGAAAAAAAGTGAAATAAAAACAGCATAAAACCCAGAAAAATCCATCTTTGAAGGTAATGATATTTTTCATTTAATAAAACCACAGCAATCATTTAAGGAATTTTCCCCATACCCCTGTCATGTCTTCTTTGATAACAATGGTTTGACAATCTTTTGGTAAAAAGCTTAGCAGCATATGCGGGGGGTGGGGTTTTTGCTGGGACAGCTCCCACAAAAGAGGCTCGCAGATAACTTTTTTAACAAGCTGATTTCAGACATCCAATCAAGAGTGAAAAGGAGAGACTAAAGCACGGTTTTTCATAACTAATTTCTATTTAAAATTAATAGACAAAAGATTGTAATAATCAAAGGGAACTACATTAAAATCTGTTTTCTTCAGGACCCCAAAAGGCTTTTTTGCCTTACTATAAAAAGTAAACTGAATATAAATTTAAAAACCCAAATTTTGGGGCATGAAAAACAAAATAAAAAAAAAGAATAAAATTCCCAAGTTTTCATCATGTGCACCACCCCTCTCATTGCCACCAAGTAACAGAAAAACACATTTGGGGGCCTGAGGGATTCAATTTTTTGCTTTTCATGGGGATTCTTTGTTAAATAAAAAAAGCCCCCGTTTTCAAGAAACTTATTTCTGCACAAAAAACCGCTAATAAATTAAAATTGTTATACTCAGCATAGGTATTATTGTAACAATATGAACTGGCACTTGTAGAGCCCACAAGAGACAGAAATCAGGGAAGTCTTCCTCAAAGAAGTGCATATGCAAAATTTTTAAACGCATAATCAAGAGATATTAGTCACAGGAGGAGAGGGGAAACCCAAAGGGGGAGGACCCACGTGTGTAAATGTGTGAAGGCCAACAGTATAAACTTGTTCAGTGAGCTACAAATAATCACCGTTGTGCAAAGGGGGTAATACAGAGGCCATAGACAGGAGTCAAGGATGGAAAAATAGCTTAAGATCTCCGGGAGACTTGTGTGAAAGGGGCTTAATTTCTTTCATCAAAGCTATATAAGTTGAAATTGACATAACCAGATTTGCATTGCAGGTCACTTTAGCTGACTTTATAGAGAATGGACCATATACAGAGATACATCAAACTTTATCACCCATGG
Organism: Odocoileus hemionus; assembly: GCA_020976825.1. Lineage (NCBI taxonomy): Eukaryota > Metazoa > Chordata > Mammalia > Artiodactyla > Cervidae > Odocoileus > Odocoileus hemionus. The sequence goes on from JAJLRB010003148.1 coordinate 2,398, forward strand.
GAAATACATGCAAATAGTAACTTAAACAAAGAAAGAGAACTAAAGAATATTTCACAAGGCAAAATAAGTTGCACTGCATGTGATGCACTGAATTTTCTATTCTGTTTCATTGCTTAAAATTCGGTCTCAGCCTTCAGTTGACTTCATAACTCTAACGGATGTGACCTATGGTTTGAAAAAACCCTTGATAAGAAAAAACAGACTGGAGTCAGGAAGATCAGATAGGGGGTTATTACAGTAATTCAAGCAAAAAGAGATGTGGACCTCACTAAACAACATAAGAAAAGGATCTGATATTTTTTTGCCTTATTATTAAAGCCCATTTATTTTAGTTGCTATAACCTAGTTAAGTAAATTTGGGCAGCATTAATGCACTTATGAGAAAATCATCACGAGTGCCCACATCACACTGTACAAAGAGCTTTCCACATATGTTAACTCTAATTCTGACTGTAACACTGCAGAATAGATGTTTTCTCTATTTTACAGATAGGAAAAACCTAAAGCCCAAGGAAACAAGTAGATTTGACAAAGTCATGTTGATTAAAATTAGCAATAGGTTCACGCCAATCTATTTAGTGCTAGCTAATTTGTATTAACTACTGGTAGTAGTTACTGTATTGAAGTAATGTAGTTCTTTGGATGATTATTTAGCTTATTTCCAGCTTTTTGGCTGTTATAAACAATGCTGTCATAGACATTTTGGGGTCTATGTTCCAGAGACCTTAAGAGAAAAAATTCTTGGTATTAATCCTAGAGTTATCTTATATTTTTATCCTATTTAATGATGCATCTATTATTAAACTTACTGCGTTTTTTGGTACATGTGTTGCTCGGATTTTTTATATAGTCCTTGTTATACATCTATGTGTGTGAAAGTTGTTTTCAGTGAAGTCGACTCTTTGTGATACCCCATGAACTTATAGAAGTCCATGGTAATTCCTCCAGGCCAGAATACTGGAGTGGGTAGCCTTTCCCTTCTCCAGGGGATCTTCCCAATCCAGGGATGGAACCCAGGTCTCCCTGCATTGCAGGTAAGATTCATTACCAGCTGAGCCACAAGGAAATCCTATCTGCGATAATACGGAAGTATATCATATGATTCCCAGGCCTCCCTTGTCCATCACCAACTCCCAGAGTTTACTCAAAACTCATGTCCATTGAGTCGGTGATGCCATCCAACATCTCATCCTCTGTTCGTCCCCTTCTCTCCTGTCCTTCAATCTTTCCCAGCATCAGGGTCTTTTCACCAATGAGTCAGTTCTTCACATCAGGTGGCCAAAGTATTGGAGTTTCTGCTTCAGCATCAGTCCTTCCAATGAATATTCAGGACTGATCTCCTTTAGGGATGGACTGGTTGGATCTCCTTGCAGTCCAAGGGTCTCTCAAGAGTCTTCTCCAACACCACAGTTCAAAAGCATCAATTCTTCGGTGCTCAGCTTTCTTTATAGTCCAGACTCTCACATCCATACATGACTACTGGGAAAAACCATAGCTTGACTAGATGGACCTTTGTTGGCAAAGTAATGTCTCTGCTTTTTAATATGCTGTCTAGGTGGTCATAACTTTTCTTCCAAGGAGCAAGCATCTTTTAATTTCATGGCTGCAGTCACCATCTGCAGTGATTTTGGAGCCCGCTGCCCAAAATATAAAAATACTGTTTCCACTGTTTCCCCATCTATTTGCCATGAAGTGATGGGATCAGATGCCATGATCTTAGTTTTCTGAATGTTGAGCTTTAAGCCAACTTTTTCACTCTCCTCTTTCACTTTCATCAAGAGGCTCTTTAGTTCTTCTTCACTTTTCTGCCATAATGTGGTGTCATCTGCATATCTGAGGTATTATTGATATTTCTCCCAGCAATCTTGATTCCAGCTTGTGCTTCATCCAGCCCAGCATTTCTCATGATGTACTCTGCATATAAGTTAAATAAGCAGGGAGTGACAATATATGCAGCCTGATGTACTCCTTTTCCTATTTGGAACCAGTCTGTTGTTCCATGTCCAGTTCTAACTGTTGCCTTCCTGACTGCATACAGATTTCTCAAGAGGCAGGTCAGGTGGTCTGGTATTCCCATCTCTTTCAGAATTTTCCAGTTTGTTGTGATCCACACAGTCAAAGGCTTTGGCATAGTCAATAAAGCAGAAATAGATTGTTTTTCTGGAAACTCTCTTGCTTTTTCGATGATCCATGGGATGTTGGCAATTTGAATTCTCTGGTTTCTGCTTTTCTAAAACCAGCTTGAACATCTGGAAGTTCACGGTTCACGTATTATTGAAGTCTGGCTTGGAGAATTTTGAGCATTACTTTACTAGCGTGTGAGATGAGTGCAATTGTGCAGTAGTTTGAACATTCTTTGGCATTGCCTTTCTTTGGGATTGGAATGAAAACTGACCTTTTCCAGTCCCTCGTGGCCACTGCTGAGTTTTCCCAATTTTGCTGGCATATTGAGTGCGGACCACTTTCACAGCATCATCTTTTAGGATTTGAAATAGCTCAACTGGAATTCCATCCCCTCCACTAGCTTTGTTCATAGTGATGCTTCCTAAGGCCCACTTGACTTCACGTTCCAGGATGTCTGGCTCTAGGTGAGTGATCACACATCGTGATCATCTGGGTCGTACTGAAGATCTTTTTTGTATAGTTTCTTCTGTGTATTCTTGCCACTCTTCTTAATATCTTCTGCTTCTGTTAGGTCCATTACCATTTCTGTCCTTTATTGAGCCCATCTTTGCATGAAATGTTCCCTTGGTATCTCTAATTTTCTTGAAGAGATCTCTAGTCTTTCCCATTCTATTATTTTCCTCTATTTCTTTGCACTGATCATTTTTTTTCATTTATTTTTATTAGTTGGAGGCTAATTACTTTACATATTGTAGTGGTTTTTGTCATACATTGACATGAATTAGCCATGGATTTACATGTATTCCCCATCCCGATCCCCCCCTCCCACCTCCCTCTCACCCGATCCCTCTGGGTCTTCCCAGTGCACCAGCCCTGAGCACTTGTCTCATGCATCCAACCTGGGCTGGTGATCTGTTTCACCCTAGATATAATATACATGTTTCGATGCTGTTCTCTCTGAAACATCCCACCCTCGCCTTCTCCCACAGAGTCCAAAAGTCTGTTCTGTACATCTGTGTCTCTTTTTCTGTTTTGCATATAGGGTTATCGTTACCATCTTTCTAAATTCCATATATATGTGTTAGTATACGGTACTGTAATGGTCTTTATCTTTCTGGCTTACTTCACTCTGTATAATGGGCTCCAGTTTCATCCATCTCATTAGAACTGATTCAAATGAATTCTTTTTAATGGCTGAGTAATATTCCATGGTGTATATGTACCACAGCTTCCTCATCCATTCGTCTGCTGATGGGCATCTAGGTTGCTTCCATGTCCTGGCTATTATAAACAGTGCTGCGATGAACATTGGGGTGCACGTGTCTCTTTCAGATCTGGTTTCCTCGGTGTGTATGCCCAGAAGTGGGATTGCTGGGTCATATGGCAGTTCTATTTCCAGTTTTTTTAAGAATCTCCACACTGTTCTCCATAGTGGCTGTACTAGTTTGCATTCCCACCAACAGTGTAAGAGGGTTCCCTTTTCTCTCCACACCCTCTCCAGCATTTATTGCTTGTAGACTTTTGGATAGCAGCCATCCTGACTGGCGTGTAATGGTACCTCATTGTGGTTTTGATTTGCATTTCTCTGATAATGAGTGATGTTGAGCATCTTTTCATGTGTTTGTTAGCCATCTGTATGTCTTCCTTGGAGAAATGTCTGTTTAGTTCTTTGGCCCATTTTTTGATTGGGTCATTTATTTTTCTGGAAGTTGAGCTGGAGGAGTTGCTTGTATATTTTGAGATTAATCCTTTGTCTGTTGCTTCGTTTGCTATTATTTTCTCCCAATCTGAGGGCTGTCTTTTCACCTTGCTTATAGTTTCCTTTGTTGTGCAAAAGCTTTTAAGTTTCATTAGGTCCCATTTGTTTATTTTTGCTTTTATTTTCTCACTTCCACTGTATAATCCATAAGGATTGATTAGGTCATACCTGATGGTCTAGAGGTTTTCCCCATTTTCTTCAATTTAGGTCCAAATTAGGCAATAAGGAGTTCATGATCTGAGCCACAGTCAGCTCCCGTGGTCTTGTTTCTGCTGACTGTATACAGCACCTCCATTTTTGGCTGCAAAGAATTAATCAATTCTGATTTCGGTGTCAACCATCTGCTGATGTCCACGTGTAGAGTCTTCTCTTGTGTTGTTGGAAGAGGGTGATTTGCTGTTGACCAGTGTGTTCTCTTGGCAGAAATCTTATTAGCCTTTGCCGTGCTTCATTCTGTACCCCCCAAGGTCAAATCTGCCTGTTACTCCAGGTGGTTTCTTGACTTCCTACTTTTGCATTCCAATCCCTATATATAAAAAGGACATCTTTTTCTGTTAGTTCTAAAAGTTCTTGTAGATCTTTCTAGCAGAACTTGTTGTTCAAATTTCAGCTTCTTCACGCATTACGGGTTGGGGCATAGACTTGGATTATTGTGTTATTTTAATGTTTGCCTTGGAAGCAAACTAGAGTATCATTCTGTCATTTTTGAGACTGCATACAAGTACTGCATTTAGGACACTTTTGTTGACTATGGTGGCTAATCCATTTCTTCTAAGGGATCCTTTTATTATTAAAATAAACCCCACTATATTCATACTTTAAAAAATGTATACAATGGAGTCTGTTTTTTATTGATACACTAATATTTAAATTTAAATATAGGATGTCTGTATCAATATTCATAAGTAAGATTAGTCCATCATTTCTGATGCAATCATGGGTTAGCTATGGGGATTTAATTGCATTCTTCATAAAAATAAACTTGAATTTTTCTCTTCTTTTTTTACACTCTGGAATATTTTTAAGTGGCATTATAATCATGTCATTGTATTTAAAAAGTTGAATTCTCCCATGAATCTATTGGGAGAGTATGTTCTTTCATGGGGTAGCTTTAGGTATGTTTCCTATTTTTTTTTGAAGGGTGATCTGTCTGTAGAGAGTCTCTCCTTTTATTTTGGTAACTTTTGTTATAATTATCTACTTAGGTTAGACTATTTCAAAATATTTGCATAGAGTTCCAAAATGTTTCCCAAAGTGTCTTAAAATTATTTAAAATTTTTCTCTTTTTATGATTATTTTATTTTGTCCTCTCATAATTGTTTATAATATGCATTCTCTCCTTCTTTCTTGATCAGATTACCTAGTGGCTTTCTGTTTTGCTTTGTTTTTTAAATAAAGCTTTTGGTTTTACAGTATTTCTGTTTGCTATATATAGCATTTTATTTTATAGCATTTTGGTTTCCTAACTTGTTCATTTATGTTTTGTGTAATTAATTCCTTTCTTGGATTATTTTGATGCTTATTTTTGTGATTTAACTTTTTAACATTTTGAATGGAGTTTTTTTAACTCCAATAAATGAGATTTTTTATTTTCCACTTTTCTTAATCTTATGGATGTAGGCTTATTTAATGGCATAAGTTTCCGAGTGTATTAGAATGTTTTGTACATTTTATGATCGTTATAATTTCTAGAGTATTATTCCATTATAGTAAGAAATATACTCCTGTATAAATATGGCACAAATATTTTGAAAATTATGTTTTTCTATGGACTATATTAGGGTTAATTTTTGTGAATACTGTCCTACACACCTAGAAAAAATGTATACATATGATTGAGACAGCAATATATAATCTTTAATTACATAGAAAGATATATGCATATACTGATGATGTTATTTAGGTTTCCACATGAAAGGCTAGTTAGCAAACACTATAGTCTGACCAACCTGCTTTTGTGAATAATATTTTTCTTTGGATAAGAACCACACCTATTTATTTATGCATTATCTCTGACTTGAGTTTTATACTATAACATTAGAGCTGAGTACCCTGCAAACAGGGACAGTATGGACGCCAGAAATCTAAAAGTATATATACTATCTGGCCTTTTCCAAATAATATATTTGCTGGCTTTTTTCTATATTATCATTTATTTTTAGTCTGATTCATCCATTTTGCATTTTTAAACTATATTAAATTTTGCAACAAAATATTATTAAACTTCCGACTATTTTCTGAACTCCCGGAGAATGAAAGATACTTCTGTGACTATATAAATAATTTTTATATTTTCACTGCAAATGATTTTAGCCTTTAGATATATAAATAGCTCTCTTTATATTATTTTCTGCTTTCAAATTCTACTTGTAAGACATTAATAATTTAAGCAGTGGCTTTATTTGTATGTGCTTGATATATTTTTTGAGAATTATTTTCAACCATTCTCATCTCTTTCCTTTGGATAGGTATAATATATAATATAGCATTGGATATTACTTTCTTAGCCAATCAGAAAAAGAATTTATAATTCTATTAAATTTTTAATTTTGTGATATGATCAATATTTTCATTTCAACTCTGTCGTACTGTTTTATGTTATATAAATCACCTATCAACTCCTCCCTTTTTTGGTTATTTCCTATTTGGCTCCCACTGTGCAGCCGGAGACACAGTGCGGAGACATGGGGTTCCATCCCTGGGTCCAGAGATCCCCCGGAGGAGGGCAAGGCAATTCCCTCCAGTATTCTTGCCTGGAGAATCCCACAGACACAGGGGCCTTGTGGTTTACAGTCCATAGGGCTGCAAAGAGTCAGACGTGATTAAAGGACTTAGCACACATGCACACATAGGGATATTATAAGATAATAACTTCTTTTCCCTTGCCTCTACTTCAGCATCTGGCTTGATAATAATATTAATTAACTCCTAATAGTAACCATAAATTACTTAGTAAGCTTTCTATACTTTATGTGATTATTTTCCTTGTATTTTAACAATAACATTTATATCATAGTTTGAATTTTCAGACTATGGTTAGCCATTGAACAACCATACTTCCTGTTACGGTTTAACTCCCACCTTGGTATTATTTCTATATGTAAATATATATTTAGTATTCATCACCAGCATGTTGCCAATTTTATTTCATTCTTTATTGTTGCCTGAAACTCATTCTCTAGTACATTCCTCAGGGAAATCAATATATCCCATGAATTATTACACATCCTATACATAACAGTTTGCATGCAACTTTTTTAACAGAAAGTCACTTTGACTGGAGAGAAAATTATTGGTCCATATTTCCCTTATTGAGTATTTTAACATGTTCTTCTATTATTTTTGGCAAGTGAAAAGTATTATCATTCAATCAGTTTGATGACATCAGATTTTCTTTTGTCTATCAAGACATCAGATAAAGGAAAAGCGTCTTTCTTGGCCTTTTTCTTAGATTTTCAATTTCTTTTTCTTTACAGTCTGTTAATTGTGCTATGGGCTCCCTGGTGGCTCAGATGGGTTTAATAAAGGCATCTGCCTGCAATTCAGGAGACCCAGGTTCGATCCCTGGGTCAGGAAAATCCCCCTGGGAGAGGAAATGGCACCCCTCACTCCAGTTACTCTTGCTGGGAAAATTCCATGGACAGAGGAGCCTGGGTGGGCTACAGTCCATGGGGTCACAAAAGAGTATGGAAATGACTGAGTGACTTCACCAATTGTACTATGATGTGACTTGCTGCTCTATGCATATTTTAAATGACACAATTCTATGCCCCAAATTCCAAAAGATACATGGTTAGCTCTTTCAATGTGCTGTTTTGTCTTTATTAATTTCAAAAAACTTTCTTGAGTTAATTAGAAATATGCTTTTTACAGTAGTTTTCCATTGTTTAGGTTTTCTCTGTTTCAGAGATTTCCTAATTATAATACATGTTGGACCTTTTTGTCTATCTTCATCATTCACTTTTTTTCTTAAATTATTTTTCCTCTTCCTGAATTTTTTTTCTTTTTTGCTTACTATTTATCTTCAGGTATTATCTGGTTTTATTTATTGTCTTTATTCTCATGTAATATCCAAGTTTAGTCTTCAATTCTGAAATTTTATCTTTTTTCTTTAATTTACTCTTTCCTGACTTCCTCTTATTTCTAGAGATCTAACTTATTTTTGTGAAATGTAAGTAGGTTATCGAGGTTATATGTTTAATTTTGACTCTGTCAGCATGTCTTTTCTGGCTTTAGATTTTTCTGTAGGACATTATTACGCTCTGTATTATCTCTTTTTTATAATTACTTTTGTATGTTATTGTTGTTTTCGTCACTAAGTCATGTTCAACGCTCTTTTATGTCCCATGGACCATAGTCCCCCAACATTAATTTCTTACCCATTGGAATTTTCCCCCCAAAAATTTTTCCCCCCTTTTTCCAAA
>JAJLRB010003149.1:0-10687 GCA_020976825.1 Odocoileus hemionus
GGTTTTCCGGGGGCTCATGAGGCTAATGATTGCAAAGATTCTCCAGCTCTGAGAGTTCACCTTATCTGAGCTATAAGGTGTTACCCTCAGGTGTTACCCTGAACAGGAGGGATAAAGGGAAGTGGAGATTGTACAGCATGACTGTAAGCAACAGGGCACCATGTTACACTTTACAGAGCACCTTCCTGATTGGGGAGGAACAGATCTATGCTTTTTTTTTTAAATTTTTAAAATATTAAAGACCATGACAAAATACCCAATTCCATGTGGTTAATTTTGAAAACAATAATATTCACCAATGTTTCTTTAACTTCAAATTCAAATGTTCTTAACACTATATTTGCCCACCTCTCTCCCCCAATTGGATTTAAAATATTTAAGGTGAATTTCTTTAAATTGCACATGCATCTGCCAAGTAGAAAGTTGGGAAAAAATTAAGCAAAAACATGCCACTGAATAAGTCTGAATTTCTAAGGACAAAAATACTGGGAAAGGAGCCCAGTTTTAAAACTGGGAATCAAACATTGGCTGAACTTTTTTGTAGCTTATTTGACAAAATTGTCTAAAAAATTATAGCTTATTTTAACCAAATAAATTTGTGATGAAACTCAAACAAAAATGCAAAGGCATAAATGAGGTATTTGTGACATTCTCCAAAAATAAACATAGTGCATTTGTTTCTAGGAAAAGAGACCAAAAGAAAGGTAATATCCAACTACAAGGAATGGAAGAAACATTAGAATTAAAGGGACAGCTAACGACACTGCCACCAATGGCATACAGTATTTCTGCCTTTGATTACCTATGTGGCTTTAGACTTTCTATACTTTCTACACATAGTGCATGTTAAAAAATACTGTAATTAAAGCCTAGTCTACATCCTAGCAAACCTGTGAAAACAACTGGTGAGATATAAGATTCCCTGTAGCAGGTATTACTCAGCCTTGAATTTCATTTTCTGGCGGGCATGGGTCATTCTGGGCTGTAAGGAGGTAAATACATTTTCTCAGCACTCCGTTAGAGTCTCTGGGGTGATGGAAAAATCAGCACAGAAAGCATCTCAGCTGCCCTTGGTGCAGCCGTGCAACTGGCCAAGCAGCAAATAGAACAGTAGTGGCCTTGCTTGTGCTGTAAATAGATCACAGAGGAAACCCTGTCTGGGGCTTTCATGCTCACTTCTGGAGCATGGGGCAAGGTGGGGGAAATACAGACACACCACAGAGGCAGCCAGACAGATTCACAGTCATACATATAGGTCCACAGATGTGCACAAAGACACGCATATACAGCAGATACCCAAAAACAGTCCTCCACATATACCCACAAAACAAGACAGAGACAGAGTCATACGCACCCACACTCTTGTATATGAAGACAAATACACAGATATATGCCCATCCCCACACATGCATCTAAAGATATACACACAGATGCACACACACACAGACAAGACAGACAGACACACACATGTGTACACAATGCACACAAATACACACACACTCCCCATATATACACACACACCCCATATACACAAAATTATCCTCTACATACACACACACACAGAGTATACACCTACACAAAGGTAGCCCAACACACAAATACACATGTACACCCCATGAACTTTCTCTCCAGATGCTGCGTGGTAGGCAGTGTAGGGTGAGTTTACATGAGAGGAAGAGGCCTCTTGCCCACCCAGTGCAGATGCCCCCTCTGCAGGTGTTGATTATTATCATTTCTAATATAACAACGTTTTAACTTTAAACAGGATCCTCATGCATTTGGGGCATGGGGGTTGCTTCTCCCCATTTTCCACATATAGCAGTTATATTTTTATACTAAAGATGAGTTTGGCACCCCTAGGCCCTAGCTGTCTGCATCTAATTTTATCAATCTTCCGGAAGCTGATGACAGTCAATTCCCCACTTTAGCCCCGATTAAGGGACACTTGCCAAGCTGACAACTGGCAGGGCTGCATCTCTGCTTACTTAGACTCCTGCTGCCTTCACATCAGGCATTTCACAGATTCAGAAAACTCATAATCTTTCCCATGACAAATATTAGATTCAGCCATCCAGGAAAGGTGTGCCCAACAGGTGTTTAGACAACCAGGAAAAAAGCCAAATCTGCAATTAAGGGTTTCCCCGTATCCCTGTTTGGGTCTTCCTCTCCTTTCTACCTGTCCTCTGGGGAAAAAACATACTGTGTCTTTCCTCCCTGCTTTCTGTTATAATCCAGAGTGAAACATGGTAGACACAGATCTAATTTTTGGGTATTTTCTATCACTGTGTTTAAAGTTTTTATGCTTTGTAAGAACAGTTGGCAATTTTTAGTAAATAAATCATGGGCATTTCTTTGGGCTCCCAGTCATCCTCGAGATTCAGTTCTCTTCCCTAAGAAACTTTCGCTGAACACTATACACACCTCCTTACCCATGGTCCCAGATTCGATGTCCATCTCCTGAATACTTTCTCCATCCTCTACAAACTTCTATCATTGCCCTTAACCCCCTGTTTTTTATCCCTGTGGCTTTTTTTTTTCCCATTACACTTGAATTCCTTAGGGATAGCCCAATGTATTAAAATCTGTTATCTCAGTTCAGGCACACACAAAATAGGTACTCAAGAAATAAGTGTGATGTGTTTGGAAAAATTCACAATTAATGCTGCATGTTTATCAACGGGATTATTTTCAGCATATGTGTGACTTTACAGGTCTTGCCATAAAGCAAAATCTATTACTGATAACCCACAAATACCACAGTAGATGGGCATGAAAGCGAGGCGGCAAGTTCTTAGGCCTTGAGCACACAGGAATGTCTCAGACAGTCTGAAGATTTGATGTTTCCCTAGGAGAGTTTTTCCCATCAGGATAAAATTCCACTGTCTGAAATTTTTAAATTACATTCATTACTCCTTTTTAACTATTTGTTTTCTAATTTTCATGCTTGGAATAACCAACATATTTCAGAGATATTTACTGTTTTTCACTATAAAAATAATTTTAAATTAGAAAATCTTAAGTCTTCTTCACCTGAAATCTGTATACCACATATGATTGAAAACATTTCCTTCTTTGACACTCATGAGAAATGTATTCTGATCCCAGTTAGATGGGTGGGGGTGTTGAACTATTTTTAAATCTTGGGACTGTTAAAAAAGGATTCAATAAAAACAAAAGTATAAACAATTTTTATAAATAAAAAAAATGGGCCATCAGATAAGAATTCAATAGTTAAATGCTTTCATGTGTGAATCTTGAGCATAGCAATCCAAATTCATGCCAGGTACAAAAAGAATCCACATAAGCTCTGTGATGGAGGTAAGTATTTTTATTGCCATTCAAAACTAATATAATCTTAGAGCTTTGGGCCCTCACAGATAGTTTTAATAACAAATGTCCCAAACCCCGCAAAAGAGGAAAACTGTGAAGGGTCTGAAAACAGAAAAACCCAGGAACTGCTGTGTCCTGTTTTTAAAATTTTTTTTCCACAGGTCCAATCCCCTTTTTTGTCTTGAACAAGAAAAGAAACAGGGTTTTTTAATGGAACAAATCAGGGGTAGGTTTATTTAAGACACAACAGAATTTTGAATCCAAGAAACTTTTTATTCATGTTAATACTACCAGTGTGAAGCTAATTAGGATTACAACAAGCCTTTAATCTACAGATTTTATAATTTACAACTATGAAAATTTTCAAAGGCCAACTTCTTTTGCAAGAGGCACAACCCCATGCAGTAATGTTTCAAGGAGCTGAATGCAGAGGAAATTCTGAGTGTTCATATACTATTTTACATTTTTTGTTTGGAGTTCTGGCATAGACTTTACCTTGTGCTTTTGGTGTTGTTTGTTTTTAATTGGTAGTCTTAAATCTCCCAAAAACTAGGCCATGAGTTAAAAATTATTATGTCATAAAAATTATGATCAGTGCATTTTATTGTGTGTAAATTACAACTCATTAAAAGCAAATTCTTAATCTTACAAGAACAAAAATTTACTTTTCGGGTTAAGTGAGGTAGAATACTGCAGCTCTAAGATTTTGTTTTTACTATAAACATGAAGGAACAACTTTTTGAACAAAAATTTTATACTATAAAACATAAATGAACAGGCTCTCTTTGGAAATGTGGGGTACATTCTGCTTATAGGCTTTCAAATATTCAAAGAAAAACAAGTCAACCCCCTTTTAAAAAAACACTTCTTTGGAAGCAAACAAGATGGGAAAAAAAACAGGTGCTTTTGTTGAACTCCCGTTATGGTGTGAAGCAAGCAATTGCTAGAAGGAAGAGAGTTTCAGGAATTAGAAACAAATAAATCTTATCCAATTGGAAGAAACCAATATAGGGCTTTACGACATCTGGCGGGTATCTGACAACACGAAATTCTCTATCATCCTATGGTTATGGACGAGTTGTGGGAAAGGAAGTAGAAAACTTGTTGTGTGTGTTGTGTCTTAAGAGGAAAATGGAAAAAAGGGATGGATGGAAAGAAATGGTGGCCTTGATGATCTGTAAGATCCCTTTCACATTATCTATTCTATATGTGCTGTGAGAGGTAGACTTTTCACAGGAAAAACAAACAAAACTCAAGACACCTAATAAACGTAACTGATTGCAGAATAGGAGAAAAATTATCATCTCTCCAATGTTTTCCATATGCCAGATGAATCCTCATAGTAATCTTACCAGGTAAGTACAATTATTTCTATAATTTAAAAAGAAGAGATTACAGCTCAAAGAGACCTAATAACTTAGGGATGAGGCAAGTTCACCCAAACAGTGAGAGGCAAGTCCAAGTTTCAATCAGATGTCTGGCTGACATCCAAAGCCTATTTTCTTCCCACAGCTCATCTACATTGGGGCCCCAAAGCTACTCCCAAATATGGGAAGAAATTCTAGCCTTTCCACTGCTTGACTGCCAGCGGATAAAGATGCAGTGATCAGAGGCTGCCAGGTAAAAACCTGCAGTGACGTTTTAGGACTATAATCCACTCTCTGGGTCTCTAACAATGGAGAATCAACTGCTTCACTTTGGGCCGACTGAATGTAAACAAAGCTATACCTAGACAGATGCAACTCCATTATTTGTATGGATCAAACTGCTTATTCTAGCACTGGAATAATAGAGACCCATGTTATGCACTAGCCAAAATATGTTACCTTAGGAGTAAAAAATTACATACTAACATCCTTCTCTCATTTATACATTTATTTATTGGGGTATAATTGCTTTACAATATTGCATTAATTTCTGATGAAAAAGGAAGTGAATCAGGTGTGTGTGTGTGGTGTTTTGTATCCCTTCCCAGGCATTTCAACTTGAGCATTCAAATGCTTCTCCCTGCCCCCAGTTTATTTCAAATTACACATTCAAATGCTTTGTTGAAAATTGCACTTATCATAAGAAAAGCTAGAGAAGGCTGGAGAACATTCACATTCCAGGGACCACAGAGGGCCCATGAACAAACCACACAGTTGGAAATCAGCCAGGTGGGTCAAAGTTCTCCTTACACTCTAAATTTTCAACATTTTTCTTTTCCCTTGTCATCACAACCACAGTGTTTTCTCTTTAATACAAAATTTCTATACTCCAAAAACTTCCTATAACTACTAAGCAATGTAATCTTATCATGATCTCTCAAGCTTGTATTTGCTATAATAATTATAATTTTCACTGAAATAATAAAGTATTTGTTAATAGAATTTTGACTTTGTTCAAAATTAAGTAGCACATAAACTAAATAAGCCTTGTTGAATTCCTCTTTTATTATATAGAACATTTATTCATTCACTTAACAAACAATTTCCAATCATCTAGTCTGTGCAAGACCCTATCCTGCCAGCAGGGAGGCAGCAATGAATAAAGACCATAGCCTTCACATACAAGTGAAGAGCTAGACAACAAAGAAATTAATACATGCATAGTAAAATGTAAAGTATTTTGTAAGCACTATGAAGAAATATCAATTAAAGTAAGAATTTACAGGGATGGAGGATGTTTATTTCAGTTCAGTTTCAGTCACTCGTCCGTGTCCGACTCTTTGCAGACCCCATGAATCACAGCACGCCAGGCCTCCCTGTCCATCACCAACTCCCGGAGTTTACTCAAACTCATGTCCATCGAGTCGGTGATGCCATCCAGCCATCTCATCCTCTGTCGTCCCCTTCTCCTCCTATGCCCCAATCCCTCCCAGCATCAGGGTTTTTCCAATGAGTCAACTCTTCGCATGAGGTGGCCAAAGTACTGGAGTTTCAGCTTCAGCATCAGTCCTTCCAATGAACACCCAGGACTGATCTCCTTTAGGATGGACTGGTTGGATCTCCTTGCAGTCCAAGGGACTCTCAAGAGTCTTCTCCAACACCACAGTTCAAAAGCATCAATTTTCGAGTGCTCAGCTTTCTTCACAGTCCAACTCTCATCCATACATGACCACTGAAAAAACCATAGCCTTGACTAGACGGACCTTTGTTGGCAAAGTAATGTCTCTGCTTTTTAATATGCTATCTAGGTTGGTCATAACTTTCCTTCCAAGGAGTAACGTCTTTTAATTTCATGGCTGCAGTCACCATCTGCAGTGATTTTGGAGCCCCCAAAAAAATAAAGTCTGACACTGTTTCCACTGTTTCCCCATCTTATTTCCCATGAAGTGATGGGACCAGATGCCATGATCTTAGTTTTCTGAATGTTGAGCTTTAAGCCCAACTTTTTCACTCTCCTCTTTCACTTTCATCAAGAGGCTTTTTAGTTCCTCTTCACTTTCTGCCATAAGGGTGGTGTCATCTGCATATCTGAGGTTATTGATATTTCTCCCTGCAATCTTGATTCCAGCTTGTGCTTCTTCCAGCCCAGCGTTTCTCATGACTTGTACTCTGCATATAAGTTAAATAAGCAGGGTGACAATATACAGCCTTGATTTACTCCTTTTTCCTATTTGGAACCAGTCTGTTGTTCCATGTCCAGTTCTAACTGTTGCTTCCTGACCTGCATATAGGTTTCTCAAGAGGCAGGTCAGGTGGTCTGGTATTCCCATCTCTTTCAGAATTTTCCACAGTTTATTGTGATCCACACAGTCAAAGGCTTTGGCATAGTCAATAAAGCAGAAATAGATGTTTTTCTGGAACTCTCTTGCTTTTTTGATGATCCAGCGGATGTTGGCAATTTGATCTCTGGTTCCTCTGCCTTTTCTAAACCAGCTTGAACATCTGAAGTTTTCTGGTTCATGTATTGCTGAAGCCTGGCTTGGAGAATTTTGAGCATTACTTTACTAGCGTGTGAGATGAGTGCAATTGTGTGCTTAGTTTGAGCATTCTTTGGCATTGCCTTTCTTTGGGATTGGAATGAAAATCTGACCTTTCCAGTCCTGTGGCCACTGCTGAGTTTTCCAAATTTGCTGGCATATTGAGTGCAGCACTTTCACAGCATCATCTTTCAGGATTTTAAATAGCTCAACTGGAATTCCATCACCTCCACTAGCTTTGTTCATAGTGATGCTTTCTAAGGCCCACTTGACTTCACATTCCAGGATGTCTGGCTCTAGGTGAGTGATCACACCATCTGTGATTATCTGGGTCGTGAAGATCTTTTTTGTACAGTTCTTCTGTGTATTCTTGCCACCTCTTCTTATATCTTCTGCTTCTGTTAGGTCCATACCATTTCTGTCCTTTATCGAACCATCTTTGCATGGAATGTTCCCTTGGTATCTCTAATTTTCTTGAAGAGTCTCTAGTCTTTCCCATTCTGTTGTTTTCCTCTATTTCTTTGCATTGATCACTGGAGGAAGGCTTTCTTATCTTCTCCTTGCTATTCTTTGGAACTCTGCATTCAAATGGGAATATCTTTCTTTTCTCCTTTGCTTTTTCGCTTCTCTTCTTTTTCACAGCTATTTGTAAGGCCTCATCAGACAACCATTTTGCCTTTTTGCATTTCTTTTCCATGGGGATGGTCTCTTGATCCCGTCTTCTGTACAATGGTCACGAACCTCTGTCCATAGCTTCATCAGGCACTCTGTCTATCAGATCTAGTCCCTTAAATCTACTTCTCACTTCCACTGTACAATCATTAAGGGATTTGATTTAGGTCATACGCTGAATGGTCCGAGTGGTTTTTTCCCTACTTTCTTCAATTTCAGTTTAATTTGGCATTATGGAGTTCATGATCTGAGCCATAGTCAGCTCCCAGTCTTGTTTTGATCGACTAGCAATCTATAGATTCAATGCAATCCCTATCAAACTACCAACGGTATTTTTTCACAGAACTAGAACAAATAATTTCACAATTTGTATGGAAATACAAAAAACCTCGAATAGCCAAAGTAATCTTGAGAAAGAAGAATGGAACTGGAGGAATCAACCTGCCTGACTTCAGACTCTACTACAAAGCCACAGTCATCAAGACAGTATGGTACTGGCACAAAGACAGAAATATAGATCAATGGAACAGAATAGAAAGCCCAGAGATAAATCCACGAACCTATGGTCACCTTATCTTCGACAAAGGAGGCAAGGATATACAATGGAAAAAAGACAACCTCTTTAACAAGTGGTGCTGGGAAAACTGGTCAACCACCTGTAAAAGAATGAAACTAGAACACTTTCTAACACCATACACAAAAATAAACTCAAAATGGATTAAAGATCTAAATGTAAGACCAGAAACTATAAAACTCCTAGAGGAGAACATAGGCAAAACACTCTCCGACATAAATCACAGCAGGATCCTCTATGACCCACATCCCAGAATTTTAGAAATAAAAGCAAAAATAAACAAATGGGACCTAATGAAACTTAAAAGCTTTTGCACAACAAAGGAAACTATAAGCAAGGTGAAAAGACAGCCCTCAGATTGGGAGAAAATAATAGCAAACGAAGCAACAGACAAAGGATTAATCTCAAAAATATACAAGCAACTCCTCCAGCTCAACTCCAGAAAAATAAATGACCCAATCAAAAAATGGGCCAAAGAACTAAACAGACATTTCTCCAAGGAAGACATACAGATGGCTAACAAACACATGAAAAGATGCTCAACATCACTCATTATCAGAGAAATGCAAATCAAAACCACAATGAGGTACCATTACACGCCAGTCAGGATGGCTGCTATCCAAAAGTCTACAAGCAATAAATGCTGGAGAGGGTGTGGAGAAAAGGGAACCCTCTTACACTGTTGGTGGGAATGCAAACTAGTACAGCCACTATGGAAAACAGTGTGGAGATTTCTTAAAAAAGCTGGAAATAGAACTGCCATATGACCCAGCAATCCCACTTCTGGGCATACACACCGAGGAGGAAACCAGATCTGAAAGAGACACACGTGCACCCCAATGTTCATCGCGCAGCACTGTTTATAATAGCCAGGACATGGAAGCAACCTAGATGCCCATCAGCAGACGAATGGATAATGAGGAAGCTGTGGTACATATACACCATGGAATATTACTCAGCCATTAAAAAGAATTCATTTGAATCAGTTCTAATGAGATGGATGAAACTGGAGCCCATTATACAGAGTGAAGTAAGCCAGAAAGATAAAGACCATTACAGTATACTAACACATATATATGGAATTTAGAAAGATGGTAACGATAACCCTATATGCAAAACAGAAAAAGAGACTCAGATGTATAGAACAGACTTGTGGACTCTGTGGGAGAAGGCGAGGGTGGGATGTTTCAAGAGAACAGCATCGAAACATGTATATTATCTAGGGTGAAACAGATCACCAGCCCAGGTTGGATGCATGAGACAAGTGCTCGGGCCTGGTGCACTGGGAAGACCCAGAGGGATCGGGTGGAGAGGGAGGTGGGAGGGGGACCGGGATGGGGAATACATGTAAATCCATGGCTAATTCATTTCAATGTATAACAAAAACCACTGCAATGTTGTAAAGTAATTAGCCTCCAACTAATAAAAATAAATGGAAAAAAAAAAAAACTACATGGGAGGCTTATTGTCCCCATTGATTAACAAGGCGTTTGGGGGATGGCAATTGCTTTTTTTCTGTGATGTTTTCATTCATTTTGTCCTTTTTTGGAAAAGGGAAAAATTTTTTGGGAAAGGGGAGGGGGAAATTGTCTTGTTCTGATGGGCGGGGCCATGCCCCCGTAAATCTTTTTTTTTTTTTTTTCCCTTTTTATTTATTAGTTGGGGGCTAATTACTTTTCATCATTTATGGGTTTTTTTCATACATTGAAATGAATTAGCCATGGGTTTACATGAAATTTTTCCCCCCCCGGCCCCCCCCCTCCCCCCCACTCTCCACCGTATCCCTCTGGGGCTTCCCTGCAAACCCGGGCCCCCAAACACTGTCTCATGCATCCAACCGGCTGGGGGTCTGTTTCACCCAGGGAATATACAGTTTTGATGCTATTCTCTTGAAACATCCCACCCCCGCCTCCTCCCCCAGAGTCCACAAGTCTGTTTTATACATCTGATCCTTTTCTGTTTTTCATATAGGTTATCATTTTCCACTTTCTAAATTCCATTATATTGTTGTATAAAATGTAATGGTCTTTACCCCTGGCTTACTTTTGCTCCCGAAAATGGGGGTCCAGTTTCAAAAAAACCATCCAATAAAATGTTCAAATGAAATTTTTTTTAAAGGCTGGGAATATTCCATGGTATATGTACACCTTCCCATCCATTCGCCTCTGAGGGGGGATCTAGGGTTTCTTCCATGTCCTGGCTATTAT
>JAJLRB010003150.1:0-10684 GCA_020976825.1 Odocoileus hemionus
TATCCCTGTGGCTACTGGAAAGGGACCCTGGGTCTCCCGACTCACCTCGAGAAGCGTTCCTTTTTGCCCTGCCAAGCCTCGAAGAGACTCCTGAGGTGTCCCTCGTAACTCGACAGGAGTCCTGACTTCGTTGAACAAACACGAGGGTTGAAGGGCCATCCATCCCCGCCGTAAGTCGAGAATGTACCCCAGGTCCCCGCCGCAACTCGAGAAAAACCATGAGACTTCCCCTCCAAGCGAGATGAGGCCCGATTCCCCTGCACTGCATGCAGAGCAATTCCGTGAGCCCCCTGAAACATGTCAGGAGCCTCGACTTGCTTGATGGATGTCGAGAAGGTCCGCAAAAACACTGTCACAAGTAGAGAGGGACCCTGAGGTCACACCAGCATCGCGAAGGAGCTCCATGGGCCCCAAATCAACTCGAGATGAGGCCCGCTTCCCCTGCATTGACTCCAGAGCCATCCCCCGTTCCCCATCAAACACGACCTGAGGCTTGACTCCCTTTAGGCAACTCCAAGGTTCCCCGAGAACAACGGGCCAAGTCTAGAGGAGTACCAAATTCAGCAGAGCAACTCGAGGACTGCTCCGTGTACCCCAAATTGCCTCGAGATGAGAGCTGATCCCTGGCTTAGACTCAAGACGTAGGCCACCTTTCCACAAGCCCCTCAAGAGGAGGCTTCTCTCAGCAATAGGTATGAGGGAGGACCTGAGATTGCTGCCTCAATGGGCATATACACCGAGAAGCCCTGACTCGAAAGGAGGCCGGGTTTCCTTGCAGTGGCTTGAATACAGTCTAGTCTTTCATCTCACAAGGTGAAGGGATGTCTGCACCACCTGTGGAGTCCCTAGAGAAAGCCCTAGGTCCCCGACTCCTTTCGACGGAATGCCTCACATGCCTCTGACACCTCGAGAGGCACGCAGAGCTCACTGCTTCAAAATTTGACGGAGCCTGACTCCTCTTGAACATTGACAGGAATCCCAGTATCCCTGTGGCTACTGGAAAGGGACCCTGGGTCTCCCGACTCACCTCGAGAAGCGTCCCTTTTGCCCTGCCAAGCCTCGAAGAGACTCCTGAGGTGTCCCTCGTAACTCGACAGGAGTCCTGACTTCGTTGAACACACACGAGGGTTGAAGGGCCATCCCCGCCGTAAGTCGAGAAAGTACCCCAGGTCCCCGCCGCAACTCGAGAAAAACCATGAGACTTCCCCCTCCAAGCGAGATTGAGGCCCGATTCCCCTGCACTGCATGCAGAGCAATTCCGTGAGCCCCTGAAACATGTCAGGAGCCTCGACTTGCTTGATGGATGTCGAGACAGTCCGCAAAAACACTGTCACAAGTAGAGAGGGACCCTGAGGTCACACCAGCATCGCGAAGGAGCTCCATGGGCCCCAAATCAACTCGAGATGAGGCCCGCTTCCCCTGCATTGACTCCAGAGCCATCCCCCGTTTCCCATCAAACACGACCTGAGGCTTGACTCCCTTTAGGCAACTCCAGAGGTTCCCCGAGAACAACGGGCCAAGTCTAGAGGAGTACCAAGTTCAGCAGAGCAACTCGAGGACTGCTCCGTGTACCCCCAAATTGCCTCGAGGATGAGAGCTGATTCCCTGGCTTAGACTCAAGACGTAGGCCACCTTTCCACAAGCCCCTCAAGAGAGAGGCTTCTCTCAGCAATAGGTATGAGGGAGGGACCCTGAGATTGCTGCCTCAATGGGCATATACACCGAGAAGCCCTGACTCGAAAGGAGGCCGGGTTTCCTTGCAGTGGCTTGAATACAGTCTAGTCTTTCATCTCACAAGGCTGAAGGGATGTCTGCACCACCTGTGGAGTCCTAGAGAAAGCCCTAGGTCCCCGACTCCTTTCGACGGAATGCCTCACATGCCTCTGACACCTCGAGAGGCACGCAGAGCTCACTGCTTCAAAATTTGACGGAGCCTGAACTCTCTTGAACATTGACAGGAATCCCCAGTATCCCTGTGGCTACTGGAAAGGGACCCTGGGTCTCCCGACTCACCTCGAGAAGCGTCCCTTTGCCCTGCCAAGCCTCGAAGAGACTCCTGAGGTGTCCCTCGTAACTCGACAGGACTCCTGACTTCGTTGAACAAAACACGAGGGTTGAAGGGCCATCCCCGCCGTAAGTCGAGAATGTACCCCAGGTCCCCGCCGCAACTCGAGAAAAACCATGAGACTTCCCCTCCAAGCGAGATGAGGCCCGATTCCCCTGCACTGCATGCAGAGCAATTCCGTGAGCCCCCTGAAACATGTCAGGAGCCTCGACTTGCTTGATGGATGTCGAGACAGTCCGCAAAAAAACACTGTCACAAGTAAGAGAGGGGACCCTGAGGTCACACCCAGCATCGCGAAGGGAGCTCCATGGGCCCCAAATCAACTCGAGATGAGGCCCGCTTCCCCTGCATTGACTCCAGAGCCATCCCCCGTTCCCCATCAAACACGACCTGAGGCTTGACTCCCTTTAGGCAACTCCAGAGGTTCCCCGAGAACAACGGGCCAAGTCTAGAGGAGTACCAGTTCAGCAGAGCAACTCGAGGACTGCTCCGTGTACCCCAAATTGCCTCGAGATGAGAGCTGATTCCCTGGCTTAGACTCAAGACGTAGGCCACCTTTCCACAAGCCCCTCAAGAGGAGGCTTCTCTCAGCAATAGGTATGAGGGAGGGACCCTGAGATTGCTGCCTCAATGGGCATATACACCGAGAAGCCCTGACTCGAAAGGAGGCGGCTTTCCTTGCAGTGCTTGAATACAGTCTAGTCTTTCATCTCACAAGGTGAAGGGATGTCTGCACCACCTGTGGAGTCCCTAGAGAAAGCCCTAGGTCCCCGACTCCTTTCGACGGAATGCCTCACATGCCTCTGACACCTCGAGAGGCACGCAGAGCTCACTGCTTCAAAATTTGACGGAGCCTGACTCCTCTTGAACATTGACAGGAATCCCAGTATCCCTGTGGCTACTGGAAAGGGACCCTGGGTCTCCCGACTCACCTCGAGAAGCGTCCCTTTTGCCCTGCCAAGCCTCGAAGAGACTCCTGAGGTGTCCCTCGTAACTCGACAGGAGTCCTGACTTCGTTGAACCAAACACGAGGGTTGAAGGGCCATCCCCGCCGTAAGTCGAGAATGTACCCCAGGTCCCCGCCGCAACTCGAGAAAAACCATGAGACTTCCCCCTCCAAGCGAGATGAGGCCCGATTCCCCTGCACTGCATGCAGAGCAATTCCGTGAGCCCCCTGAAACATGTCAGGAGCCTCGACTTGCTTGATGGATGTCGAGACAGTCCGCAAAAACACTGTCACAAGTAGAGAGGGACCCTGAGGTCACACCAGCACATCGCGAAGGAGCTCCATGGGCCCCAAATCAACTCGAGATGAGGCCCGCTTCCCCTGCATTGACTCCAGAGCCATCCCCCCGTTCCCCATCAAAAACACGACCTGAGGCTTGACTCCCTTTAGGCAACTCCAGAGGTTCCCCGAGAACAACGGGCCAAGTCTAGAGAGTACCAAGTTCAGCAGAGCAACTCGAGGACTGCTCCGTGTACCCCAAATTGCCTCGAGATGAGAGCTGATTCCCTGGCTTAGACTCAAGACGTAGGCCACCTTTCCACAAGCCCCTCAAGAGGAGGCTTCTCTCAGCAATAGGTATGAGGGAGGGACCCTGAGATTGCTGCCTCAATGGGCATATACACCGAGAAGCCCTGACTCGAAAGGAGGCCGGTTTCCTTGCAGTGGCTTGAATACAGTCTAGTCTTTCATCTCACAAGGCTGAAGGATGTCTGCACCACCTGTGGAGTCCCTAGAGAAAGCCCTAGGTCCCCGACTCCTTTCGACGGAATGCCTCACATGCCTCTGACACCTCGAGAGGCACGCAGAGCTCACTGCTTCAAAATTTGACGGAGCCTGACTCCTCTTGAACATTGACAGGAATCCCAGTATCCCTGTGGCTACTGGAAAGGGACCCTGGGTCTCCCGACTCACCTCGAGAAGCGTTCCTTTTGCCCTGCCAAGCCTCGAAGAGACTCCTGAGGTGTCCCTCGTAACTCGACAGGAGTCCTGACTTCGTTGAACCAAACACGAGGGTTGAAGGGCCATCCCCGCCGTAAGTCGAGAATGTACCCCAGGTCCCCGCCGCAACTCGAGAAAAACCATGAGACTTCCCCCTCCAAGCGAGATGAGGCCCGATTCCCCTGCACTGCATGCAGAGCAATTCCGTGAGCCCCCTGAAACATGTCAGGAGCCTCGACTTGCTTGATGGATGTCGAGACAGTCCGCAAAAACACTGTCACAAGTAGAGAGGGACCCTGAGGTCACACCAGCATCGCGAAGGAGCTCCATGGGCCCCAAATCAACTCGAGATGAGGCCCGCTTCCCCTGCATTGACTCCAGAGCCATCCCCGTTCCCCATCAAACACGACCTGAGGCTTGACTCCCTTTAGGCAACTCCAGAGGTTCCCCGAGAACAACGGGCCAAGTCTAGAGGAGTACCAAGTTCAGCAGAGCAACTCGAGGACTGCTCCGTGTACCCCAAATTGCCTCGAGATGAGAGCTGATTCCCTGGCTTAGACTCAAGACGTAGGCCACCTTTCCACAAGCCCCTCAAGAGGAGGCTTCTCTCAGCAATAGGTATGAGGGAGGGACCCTGAGATTGCTGCCTCAATGGGCATATACACCGAGAAGCCCTGACTCGAAAGGAGGCCGGCTTTCCTTGCAGTGGCTTGAATACAGTCTAGTCTTTCATCTCACAAGCTGAAGGGATGTCTGCACCACCTGTGGAGTCCCTAGAGAAAGCCCTAGGTCCCCCGACTCCTTTCGACGGAATGCCTCACATCCTCTGACACCTCGAGAGGCACGCAGAGCTCACTGCTTCAAAATTTGACGGAGCCTGACTCCTCTTGAACATTGACAGGAATCCCAGTATCCCTGTGGCTACTGGAAAGGGACCCTGGGTCTCCCGACTCACCTCGAGAAGCGTTCCTTTTGCCCTGCCAAGCATCGAAGAGACTCCTGAGGTGTCCCTCGTAACTCGACAGGAGTCCTGACTTCGTTGAACCAACACGAGGGTTGAAGGGCCATCCCCGCCGTAAGTCGAGAATGTACCCCAGGTCCCCGCCGCAACTCGAGAAAAACCATGAGACTTCCCCCTCCAAGCGAGATGAGGCCCGATTCCCCTGCACTGCATGCAGAGCAATTCCGTGAGCCCCCTGAAACATGTCAGGAGCCTCGACTTGCTTGATGGATGTCGAGACAGTCCGCAAAAACACTGTCACAAGTAGAGAGGGACCCTGAGGTCACACCAGCATCGCGAAGGAGCTCCATGGGCCCCAAATCAACTCGAGATGAGGCCCGCTTCCCCTGCATTGACTCCAGAGCCATCCCCCGTTCCCCATCAAACACGACCCTGAGGCTTGACTCCCTTTAGGCAACTCCAGAGGTTCCCCGAGAACAACGGGCCAAGTCTAGAGGAGTACCAAGTTCAGCAGAGCAACTCGAGGACTGCTCCGTGTACCCCAAATTGCCTCGAGATGAGAGCTGATTCCCTGGCTTAGACTCAAGACGTAGGCCACCTTTCCACAAGCCCCTCAAGAG
The DNA here is from genome assembly GCA_020976825.1 of Odocoileus hemionus. Classification (NCBI taxonomy): domain Eukaryota; kingdom Metazoa; phylum Chordata; class Mammalia; order Artiodactyla; family Cervidae; genus Odocoileus; species Odocoileus hemionus. The sequence continues at coordinate 5,592 of JAJLRB010003150.1, forward strand.
GAGGCTTCTCTCAGCAATAGGTATGAGGGAGGGACCCTGAGATTGCTGCCTCAATGGGCATATACACACCGAGAAGCCCTGACTCGAAAGGAGGCCGGGTTTCCTTGCAGTGGCTTGAATACAGTCTAGTCTTTCATCTCACAAGCTGAAGGGATGTCTGCACCACCTGTGGAGTCCCTAGAGAAAGCCCTAGGTCCCCGACTCCTTTCGACGGAATGCCTCACATGCCTCTGACACCTCGAGAGGCACGCAGAGCTCACTGCTTCAAAATTTGACGGAGCCTGACTCCTCTTGAACATTGACAGGAATCCCAGTATCCCTGTGGCTACTGGAAAGGGACCCTGGGTCTCCCGACTCACCTCGAGAAGCGTTCCTTTTGCCCTGCCAAGCCTCGAAGAGACTCCTGAGGTGTCCCTCGTAACTCGACAGGAGTCCTGACTTCGTTGAACCAACACGAGGGTTGAAGGGCCATCCCCGCCGTAAGTCGAGAATGTACCCCAGGTCCCCGCCGCAACTCGAGAAAAACCATGAGACTTCCCCCTCCAAGCGAGATGAGGCCCGATTCCCCTGCACTGCATGCAGAGCAATTCCGTGAGCCCCCTGAAACATGTCAGGAGCCTCGACTTGCTTGATGGATGTCGAGACAGTCCGCAAAAACACTGTCACAAGTAGAGAGGGACCCTGAGGTCACACCAGCATCGCGAAGGAGCTCCATGGGCCCCAAATCAACTCGAGATGAGGCCCCGCTTCCCCTGCATTGACTCCAGAGCCATCCCCCGTTCCCCATCAAACACGACCTGAGGCTTGACTCCCTTTAGGCAACTCCAGAGGTTCCCCGAGAACAACGGGCCAAGTCTAGAGGAGTACCAAGTTCAGCAGAGCAACTCGAGGACTGCTCCGTGTACCCCAAATTGCCTCGAGATGAGAGCTGATTCCCTGGCTTAGACTCAAGACGTAGGCCACCTTTCCACAAGCCCCTCAAGAGGAGGCTTCTCTCAGCAATAGGTATGAGGGAGGGACCCTGAGATTGCTGCCTCAATGGGCATATACACCGAGAAGCCCTGACTCGAAAGGAGGCCGGTTTCCTTGCAGTGGCTTGAATACAGTCTAGTCTTTCATCTCACAAGCTGTGAAGGGATGTCTGCACCACCTGTGGAGTCCCTAGAGAAAGCCTAGGTCCCCGACTCCTTTCGACGGAATGCCTCACATGCCTCTGACACCTCGAGAGGCACGCAGAGCTCACTGCTTCAAAATTTGACGGAGCCTGACTCCTCTTGAACATTGACAGGAATCCCAGTATCCCTGTGGCTACTGGAAAGGGACCCTGGGTCTCCCGACTCACCTCGAGAAGCGTTCCTTTTGCCCTGCCAAGCCTCGAAGAGACTCCTGAGGTGTCCCTCGTAACTCGACAGGAGTCCTGACTTCGTTGAAACAAACACGAGGGTTGAAGGGCCATCCCCGCCGTAAGTCGAGAATGTACCCCAGGTCCCCGCCGCAACTCGAGAAAAACCATGAGACTTCCCCCTCCAAGCGAGATGAGGCCCGATTCCCCTGCACTGCATGCAGAGCAATTCCGTGAGCCCCCTGAAACATGTCAGGAGCCTCGACTTGCTTGATGGATGTCGAGACAGTCCGCAAAAACACTGTCACAAGTAGAGAGGGACCCTGAGGTCACACCAGCATCGCGAAGGAGCTCCATGGGCCCCAAATCAACTCGAGATGAGGCCCGCTTCCCCTGCATTGACTCCAGAGCCATCCCCCGTTCCCCATCAAACACGACCTGAGGCTTGACTCCCTTTAGGCAACTCCAGAGGTTCCCCGAGAACAACGGGCCAAGTCTAGAGGAGTACCAAGTTCAGCAGAGCAACTCGAGGACTGCTCCGTGTACCCCAAATTGCCTCGAGATGAGAGCTGATTCCCTGGCTTAGACTCAAGACGTAGGCCACCTTTCCACAAGCCCCTCAAGAGGAGGCTTCTCTCAGCAATAGGTATGAGGAGGGAGGGACCCTGAGATTGCTGCTGCCTCAATGGGCATATACACCGAGAAGCCCTGACTCGAAAGGAGGCCGGCTTTCCTTGCAGTGGCTTGAATACAGTCTAGTCTTTCATCTCACAAGGTGAAGGGGGATGTCTGCACCACCTGTGGAGTCCCTAGAGAAAGCCCTAGGTCCCCGACTCCTTTCGACGGAATGCCTCACATGCCTCTGACACCTCGAGAGGCACGCAGAGCTCACTGCTTCAAAATTTGACGGAGCCTGACTCCTCTTGAACATTGACAGGAATCCCAGTATCCCTGTGGCTACTGGAAAGGGACCCTGTTGCCCTGCCAAGCCTCGAAGAGACTCCTGAGGTGTCCCTCGTAACTCGACAGGAGTCCTGACTTCGTTGAACAAACACGAGGGTTGAAGGGCCATCCCCGCCGTAAGTCGAGAATGTACCCCAGGTCCCCCGCCGCAACTCGAGAAAAACCATGAGACTTCCCCCTCCAAGCGAGATGAGGCCCGATTCCCCTGCACTGCATGCAGAGCAATTCCGTGAGCCCCCTGAAACATGTCAGGAGCCTCGACTTGCTTGATGGATGTCGAGACAGTCCGCAAAAACACTGTCACAAGTAGAGAGGGACCCTGAGGTCACACCAGCATCGCGAAGGAGCTCCATGGGCCCCAAATCAACTCGAGATGAGGCCCGCTTCCCCTGCATTGACTCCAGAGCCATCCCCCGTTCCCCATCAAACACGACCTGAGGCTTGACTCCCTTTAGGCAACTCCAGAGGTTCCCCGAGAACAACGGGCCAAGTCTAGAGGAGTACCAAGTTCAGCAGAGCAACTCGAGGACTGCTCCGTGTACCCCAAATTGCCTCGAGATGAGAGCTGATTCCCTGGCTTAGACTCAAGACGTAGGCCACCTTTCCACAAGCCCCTCAAGAGGAGGCTTCTCTCAGCAATAGGTATGAGGGAGGGACCCTGAGATTGCTGCCTCAATGGGCATATACACCGAGAAGCCCTGACTCGAAAGGAGGCCGGGGTCCTTGCAGTGGCTTGAATACAGTCTAGTCTTTCATCTCACAAAGTGAAGGGATGTCTGCACCACCTGTGGAGTCCCTAGAGAAAGCCCTAGGTCCCCGACTCCTTTCGACGGAATGCCTCACATGCCTCTGACACCTCGAGAGGCACGCAGAGCTCACTGCTTCAAAATTTGACGGAGCCTGACTCCTCTTGAACATTGACAGGAATCCCAGTATCCCTGTGGCTACTGGAAAGGGACCCTGGGTCTCCCGACTCACCTCGAGAAGCGTTCCTTTTGCCCTGCCAAGCCTCGAAGAGACTCCTGAGGTGTCCCTCGTAACTCGACAGGAGTCCTGACTTCGTTGAACCAAACACGAGGGGTTGAAGGGCCATCCCCGCCGTAAGTCGAGAATGTACCCCAGGTCCCCCCGCCGCAACTCGAGAAAAACCATGAGACTTCCCCCTCCAAGCGAGATGAGGCCCGATTCCCCTGCACTGCATGCAGAGCAATTCCGTGAGCCCCCTGAAACATGTCAGGAGCCTCGACTTGCTTGATGGATGTCGAGACAGTCCGCAAAAAAAACACTGTCACAAGTAGAGAGAGGGACCCTGAGGTCACACCAGCATCGCGAAGGAGCTCCATGGGCCCCAAATCAACTCGAGATGAGGCCCGCTTCCCCTGCATTGACTCCAGAGCCATCCCCCGTTCCCCATCAAACACGACCTGAGGCTTGACTCCCTTTAGGCAACTCCAGAGGTTCCCCGAGAACAACGGGCCAAGTCTAGAGGAGTACCAAGTTCAGCAGAGCAACTCGAGGACTGCTCCGTGTACCCCAAATTGCCTCGAGATGAGAGCTGATTCCCTGGCTTAGACTCAAGACGTAGGCCACCCTTTCCACAAGCCCCTCAAGAGGAGGCTTCTCTCAGCAATAGGTATGAGGGAGGGACCCTGAGAGATTGCTGCCTCAATGGGCATATACACCGAGAAGCCCTGACTCGAAAGGAGGCCGGGGTTTCCTTGCAGTGGCTTGAATACAGTCTAGTCTTTCATCTCACAAGCTGAAGGGATGTCTGCACCACCTGTGGAGTCCCTAGAGAAAGCCCTAGGTCCCCGACTCCTTTTCGACGGAATGCCTCACATGCCTCTGACACCTCGAGAGAGGCACGCAGAGCTCACTGCTTCAAAATTTGACGGAGCCTGACTCCTCTTGAACATTGACAGGAATCCCAGTATCCCTGTGGCTACTGGAAAGGGACCCTGGGTCTCCCGACTCACCTCGAGAAGCGTCCCTTTTGCCCTGCCAAGCCTCGAAGAGACTCCTGAGGTGTCCCTCGTAACTCGACAGGAGTCCTGACTTCGTTGAACCAAACACGAGGGTTGAAGGGCCATCCCCGCCGTAAGTCGAGAATGTACCCCAGGTCCCCGCCGCAACTCGAGAAAAACCATGAGACTTCCCCCTCCAAGCGAGATGAGGCCCGATTCCCCTGCACTGCATGCAGAGCAATTCCGTGAGCCCCCTGAAACATGTCAGGAGCCTCGACTTGCTTGATGGATGTCGAGACAGTCCGCAAAAACACTGTCACAAGTAGAGAGGGACCCTGAGGTCACACCAGCATCGCGAAGGAGCTCCATGGGCCCCAAATCAACTCGAGATGAGGCCCGCTTCCCCTGCATTGACTCCAGAGCCATCCCCCGTTCCCCATCAAACACGACCTGAGGCTTGACTCCCTTTAGGCAACTCCAGAGGTTCCCCGAGAACAACGGGCCAAGTCTAGAGGAGTACCAAGTTCAGCAGAGCAACTCGAGGACTGCTCCGTGTACCCCAAATTGCCTCGAGATGAGAGCTGATTCCCTGGCTTAGACTCAAGACGTAGGCCACCTTTCCACAAGCCCCTCAAGAGGAGGCTTCTCTCAGCAATAGGTATGAGGGAGGGACCCTGAGATTGCTGCCTCAATGGGCATATACACCGAGAAGCCCTGACTCGAAAGGAGGCCGGCTTTCCTTGCAGTGGCTTGAATACAGTCTAGTCTTTCATCTCACAAGGTGAAGGGATGTCTGCACCACCTGTGGAGTCCCTAGAGAAAGG
>JAJLRB010003151.1:0-10671 GCA_020976825.1 Odocoileus hemionus
TACATTCTCGACTTACGGCGGGGATGGCCCTTCAACCCTCGTGTTTGTTCAAACGAAGTCAGGACTCCTGTCGAGTTACGAGGGACACCTCAGGAGTCTCTTCGAGGCTTGGCAGGGCAAAAGGAACGCTTCTCGAGGTGAGTCGGGAGACCCAGGGTCCCTTTCCAGTAGCCACAGGGATACTGGGATTCCTGTCAATGTTCAAGAGGAGTCAGGCTCCGTCAAATTTTGAAGCAGTGAGCTCTGCGTGCCTCTCGAGGTGTCAGAGGCATGTGAGGCATTCCGTCGAAAGGAGTCGGGGACCTAGGGCTTTCTCTAGGGACTCCACAGGTGGTGCAGACATCCCTTCAGCTTGTGAGATGAAAGACTAGACTGTATTCAAGCCACTGCAAGGAAAGCCGGCCTCCTTTCGAGTCAGGGCTTCTCGGTGTATATGCCCATTGAGGCAGCAATCTCAGGGTCCCTCCCTCATACCTATTGCTGAGAGAAGCCTCCTCTTGAGGGGCTTGTGGAAAGGTGGCCTACGTCTTGAGTCTAAGCCAGGGAATCAGCTCTCATCTCGAGGCAATTTGGGGTACACGGAGCAGTCCTCGAGTTGCTCTGCTGAACTTGGTACTCCTCTAGACTTGGCCCGTTGTTCTCGGGGAACCTCTGGAGTTGCCTAAAGGGAGTCAAGCCTCAGGTCGTGTTTGATGGGGAACGGGGGATGGCTCTGGAGTCAATGCAGGGGAAGCGGGCCTCATCTCGAGTTGATTTGGGGCCCATGGAGCTCCTTCGCGATGCTGGTGTGACCTCAGGGTCCCTCTCTACTTGTGACAGTGTTTTTGCGGACTGTCTCGACATCCATCAAGCAAGTCGAGGCTCCTGACATGTTTCAGGGGGCTCACGGAATTGCTCTGCATGCAGTGCAGGGGAATCGGGCCTCATCTCGCTTGGAGGGGGAAGTCTCATGGTTTTTTCTCGAGTTGCGGCGGGGACCTGGGGTACATTCTCGACTTACGGCGGGGATGGCCCTTCAACCCTCGTGTTGGTTCAACGAAGTCAGGACTCCTGTCGAGTTACGAGGGACACCTCAGGAGTCTCTTCGAGGCTTGGCAGGGCAAAAGGAACGCTTCTCGAGGTGAGTCGGGAGACCCAGGGTCCCTTTCCAGTAGCCACAGGGATACTGGGATTCCTGTCAATGTTCAAGAGGAGTCAGGCTCCGTCAAATTTTGAAGCAGTGAGCTCTGCGTGCCTCTCGAGGTGTCAGAGGCATGTGAGGCATTCCGTCGAAAGGAGTCGGGGACCTAGGGCTTTCTCTAGGGACTCCACAGGTGGTGCAGACATCCCTTCAGCTTGTGAGATGAAAGACTAGACTGTATTCAAGCCACTGCAAGGAAAGCCGGCCTCCTTTCGAGTCAGGGCTTCTCGGTGTATATGCCCATTGAGGCAGCAATCTCAGGGTCCCTCCCTCATACCTATTGCTGAGAGAAGCCTCCTCTTGAGGGGCTTGTGGAAAGGTGGCCTACGTCTTGAGTCTAAGCCAGGGAATCAGCTCTCATCTCGAGGCAATTTGGGGTACACGGAGCAGTCCTCGAGTTGCTCTGCTGAACTTGGTACTCCTCTAGACTTGGCCCGTTGTTCTCGGGGAACCTCTGGAGTTGCCTAAAGGGAGTCAAGCCTCAGGTCGTGTTTGATGGGGAACGGGGGATGGCTCTGGAGTCAATGCAGGGGAAGCGGGCCTCATCTCGAGTTGATTTGGGGCCCATGGAGCTCCTTCGCGATGCTGGTGTGACCTCAGGGTCCCTCTCTACTTGTGACAGTGTTTTTGCGGACTGTCTCGACATCCATCAAGCAAGTCGAGGCTCCTGACATGTTTCAGGGGGCTCACGGAATTGCTCTGCATGCAGTGCAGGGGAATCGGGCCTCATCTCGCTTGGAGGGGGAAGTCTCATGGTTTTTCTCGAGTTGCGGCGGGGACCTGGGGTACATTCTCGACTTACGGCGGGGATGGCCCTTCAACCCTCGTGTCACTGGACATACAACGAAGTCAGGACTCCCGTCCGAGTCTACTCGAGGGACATCCCTCTGGAACTCTCTTCGAGGGGCTTCGAGCAGTGGGACAAAAAGGGACGCTTCTCGAGGTGCGTCGGGAGAGCCCAGGGTCCCTGTTCCAGTAGCGCACAGGATAGCTGGGGTATCCGTTCAATGTTCAACGAGGCGAGTACTCACGCTCCGATCATACATATGTTGAGAAGCCATTGAGCCTCTAGCGTTACCATCTCGGGGTTTCGAGATGACAATGTGAGGCATTTCCGTCGAAAGGCAGTCGGGACCTAGGACGTTCTCACACATAGGGACTCCAACAGTCTGGGTGGCCAGACATCCCCTTACACCTTGGGAGATCGAAACAACTAGCCCTGTAATGCTCTAGCCCACGTGGCGAAAGGACCAAGACGGCCTCCTTTCCGAGTCAGGGCTTCTCGGTGTATATGCCCATTGAGGCAGCAATCTCAGGGCCCCCCCTTCCCTCATACCTATTGCTGAGAGAATGCCTCCTCTTTAGGGGCTTTTTGGAGCGAGGTTGGCTTACGTCTTGAGTCTAAGGCCCTGAGGGGAAACTAGCTCTCAACGACAGAGTGCAATTTGGGGATACCACGCAGTAGCTGTCCCTTGCGCAGATTGCTCCTGCTTGAACTTGGTACCGACTAGACTTGGCCAGTTGTATTCTCCGGCAACCTCTGGAGTTGCGTAAAGGGAGTCAAGCCTCAGTGTCGTGTTTGATGGGGAACTGGGGTTTGGCTCTGGAGTCTATGCAGGGAACAGGGGGTGGCCTCATCTCGAGTTCTGATTTGGGGACCCTGGATCTCCTTGCGCGATCTGCAGGTGTGACCTCAGTGTCCCTTCTACTACATGTGACGAGAGTTTTTGCGGACAGACTCCGACACCCATCAAGCAAGTCGATGCTCCTGTCAATGTTTTCAGGTGGAGCGTCCACGGAAATTGCTACGTTCTCTAGCAGTGCAGGGAATCGGGCTTAGCGATCAAGGCTTGTAGGGGTAAGTGAGCTCATGGGAGTTTCACCTCGAGTTAGCTGGCGGGGACCTGGGTAACAGTTCTCGACTGTACGTCGGGGGATGGCTCTTCAAACGCCTCCTGTGTTACGGGGGTTGGTTTCAACGAAGTTCAGGAGTCGCTGTCGAGTTACGCGGCGGACAAACCTCAGGAGTCTCTTCCGGAGGCTTCTGGTGCAACGGGCATAAGGAACGCTTCTCGAAGGCGCTGAGTCGGGAGAACACCAAGTGTCGCGCATTCCCAGTCAAGCCACAGGGATACGGGGATTTACCTGTCAATGTTCAAGAGGAGTCAGGCTCCGTCAAATATTGAAGCAGAGAGCTCTGGGTGCTTCCTCGAGAGATGTCAGAGGGGGCATTTGACGTCATCTGCGTCGAAAGGAACGTCGGCGACGACACTAAGGGCTTTTCTCTAGGGGACCTCCACAGGGTGGCAGCCATGAACCATCCCTTCAGCTTGTGGCGATCAAAGACTACGACTGTATTCAAGCCACGGCAAGGAAAGCCCGCCTCCATTCGAGGTCAGGGCTTCTTCTCGGTGTATATGTCCCATGTGAGGCAGCAATCTCAGGGTCCCTCCCTCATACCTATTGCTGAGAGAAAGCCTCCTCCTTGAGGGGCATTTGTGGAAAGGTGGCCTACGTCCCTTGAGTCTAAGCCAGGGAAATCAGCTTCATTCACGAGGCAATTTGGGGTACACGGAGCAGCAGTCCTCGAGTTGCTCTGCTGAACTTGGTACTCCTCTAGACTTTTGGCCCGTTGTTCTCATGGTGGGAACCTCTGGAGTTGCCTAAAGGGAGTCAAGCCTCAGGTCGTGTTTGATGGGGAACTGGGGATGGCTCTGGAGTCAATGCAGGGGAAGCGGGCCTCATCTCGAGTTGATTTGGGGCCCATGGAGCTCCTTCGCGATGCTGGTGTGACCTCAGGGTCCCTCTCTACTTGTGACAGTGTTTTTGCGGACTGTCTCGACATCCATCAAGCAAGTCGAGGCTCCTGACATGTTTCAGGGGGCTCACGGAATTGCTCTGCATGCAGTGGCAGTGGGAATCGGGCCTCATCTCGCTTGGAGGGGGAAGTCTCATGGTTTTTCTCGAGTTGCGGCGGGGACCTGGGGTACATTCTCGACTTACGGCGGGGATGGCCCTTCAACCCTCGTGTTGATTCAACGAAGTCAGGACTCCTGTCGAGTTACGAGGGACACCTCAGGAGTCTCTTCGAGGCTTGGCAGGGCAAAAGGAACGCTTCTCGAGGTGAGTCGGGAGACCCAGGGTCCCTTTCCAGTAGCCACAGGGATACTGGGATTCCTGTCAATGTTCAAGAGGAGTCAGAGCTCCGTACCCCAAATTTTTTGAAGCAGTGAGCTCTGCGTGCCTCTCGAGGTGTCAGAGGCATGTGAGGCATTCCGTCGAAAGGAGTCGGGGACCTAGGGCTTTCTCTAGGGACTCCACAGGTGGTGCAGACATCCCTTCAGCTTGTGAGATGAAAGACTAGACTGTATTCAAGCCACTGCAAGGAAACCCGGCCTCCTTTCGAGTCAGGGCTTCTCGGTGTATATGCCCATTTGAGGCAGCAATCTCAGGGTCCCTCCCTCATACCTATTGCTGAGAGAAGCCTCCTCTTGAGGGGCTTGTGGAAAGGTGGCCTACGTCTTGAGTCTAAGCCAGGGAATCAGCTCTCATCTCGAGGCAATTTGGGGTACACGGAGCAGTCCTCGAGTTGCTCTGCTGAACTTGGTACTCCTCTAGACTTGGCCCGTTGTTCTCGGGAACCTCTGGAGTTGCCTAAAGGGAGTCAAGCCTCAGGTCGTGTTTGATGGGGAACGGGGGATGGCTCTGGAGTCAATGCAGGGGAAGCGGGCCTCATCTCGAGTTGATTGGGGCCCATGGAGCTCCTTCGCGATGCTGGTGTGACCTCAGGGTCCCTCTCTACTTGTGACAGTGTTTTTTTGCGGACTGTCTCGACATCCATCAAGCAAGTCGAGGCTCCTGACATGTTTCAGGGGGCTCACGGAATTGCTCTGCATGCAGTGCAGGGGAATCGGGCCTCATCTCGCTTGGACGGGGGGGGGGGAAGTCTCATGGTTTTTTTCTCGAGTTGCGGCGGGGACCTGGGGTACATTCTCGACTTACGGCGGGGATGGCCCTTCAACCCTCGTGTTTGTTCAACGAAGTCAGGACTCCTGTCGAGTTACGAGGGACACCTCAGGAGTCTCTTCGAGGCTTGGCAGGGCAAAAGGAACGCTTCTCGAGGTGAGTCGGGAGACCCAGGGTCCCTTTCCAGTAGCCACAGGGATACTGGGATTCCTGTCAATGTTCAAGAGGAGTCAGGCTCCGTCAAATTTTGAAGCAGTGAGCTCTGCGTGCCTCTCGAGGTGTCAGAGGCATGTGAGGCATTCCGTCGAAAGGAGTCGGGGACCTAGGGCTTTCTCTAGGGACTCCACAGGTGGTGCAGACATCCCTTCAGCTTGTGAGATGAAAGACTAGACTGTATTCAAGCCACTGCAAGGAAACCCGGCCTCCTTTCGAGTCAGGGCTTCTCGGTGTATATGCCCATTGAGGCAGCAATCTCAGGGTCCCTCCCTCATACCTATTGCTGAGAGAAGCCTCCTCTTGAGGGGCTTGTGGAAAGGTGGCCTACGTCTTGAGTCTAAGCCAGGGAATCAGCTCTCATCTCGAGGCAATTTGGGGTACACGGAGCAGTCCTCGAGTTGCTCTGCTGAACTTGGTACTCCTCTAGACTTGGCCCGTTGTTCTCGGGGAACCTCTGGAGTTGCCTAAAGGGAGTCAAGCCTCAGGTCGTGTTTGATGGGGAACGGGGATGGCTCTGGAGTCAATGCAGGGGGAAGCGGGCCTCATCTCGAGTTGATTTGGGGCCCATGGAGCTCCTTCGCGCGATGCTGGTGTGACCTCAGGGTCCCTCTCTACTTGTGACAGTGTTTTTTGCGGACTGTCTCGACATCCATCAAGCAAGTCGAGGCTCCTGACATGTTTCAGGGGGCTCACGGAATTGCTCTGCATGCAGTGCAGGGGAATCGGGCCTCATCTCGCTTGGAGGGGGAAGTCTCATGGTTTTTCTCGAGTTGCGGCGGGGACCTGGGGTACATTCTCGACTTACGGCGGGGATGGCCCTTCAACCCTCGTGTTGTGTTCAACGAAGTCAGGACTCCTGTCGAGTTACGAGGGACACCTCAGGAGTCTCTTCGAGGCTTGGCAGGGCAAAAGGGACGCTTCTCGAGGTGAGTCGGGAGACCCAGGGTCCCTTTCCAGTAGCCACAGGGATATACTGGGATTCCTGTCAATGTTCAAGAGGAGTCAGGCTCCGTCAAATTTTGAAGCAGTGAGCTCTGCGTGCCTCTCGAGGTGTCAGAGGCATGTGAGGCATTCCGTCGAAAGGAGTCGGGGACCTAGGGCTTTCTCTAGGGACTCCACAGGTGGTGCAGACATCCCTTCACCTTGTGAGATGAAAGACTAGACTGTATTCAAGCCACTGCAAGGAAAGCCGGCCTCCTTTCGAGTCAGGGCTTCTCGGTGTATATGCCCATTGAGGCAGCAATCTCAGGGTCCCTCCCTCATACCTATTGCTGAGAGAAGCCTCCTCTTGAGGGGCTTGTGGAAAGGTGGCCTACGTCTTGAGTCTAAGCCAGGGAATCAGCTCTCATCTCGAGGCAATTTGGGGTACACGGAGCAGTCCTCGAGTTGCTCTGCTGAACTTGGTACTCCTCTAGACTTGGCCCGTTGTTCTCGGGGAACCTCTGGAGTTGCCTAAAGGGAGTCAAGCCTCAGGTCGTGTTTGATGGGGAACGGGGGATGGCTCTGGAGTCAATGCAGGGGAAGCGGGCCTCATCTCGAGTTGATTTGGGGCCCATGGAGCTCCTTCGCGATGCTGGTGTGACCTCAGGGTCCCTCTCTACTTGTGACAGTGTTTTTGCGGACTGTCTCGACATCCATCAAGCAAGTCGAGGCTCCTGACATGTTTCAGGGGGCTCACGGAATTGCTCTGCATGCAGTGCAGGGGAATCGGGCCTCATCTCGCTTGGAGGGGGAAGTCTCATGTTTTTTCTCGAGTTGCGGCGGGGACCTGGGGTACATTCTCGACTTACGGCGGGGATGGCCCTTCAACCCTCGTGTTTGTTCAACGAAGTCAGGACTCCTGTCGAGTTACGAGGGACACCTCAGGAGTCTCTTCGAGGCTTGGCAGGGCAAAAGGAACGCTTCTCGAGGTGAGTCGGGAGACCCAGGGTCCCTTTCCAGTAGCCACAGGGATACTGGGATTCCTGTCAATGTTCAAGAGGAGTCAGGCTCCGTCAAATTTTGAAGCAGTGAGCTCTGCGTGCCTCTCGAGGTGTCAGAGGCATGTGAGGCATTCCGTCGAAAGGAGTCGGGGACCTAGGGCTTTCTCTAGGGACTCCACAGGTGGTGCAGACATCCCTTCAGCTTGTGAGATGAAAGACTAGACTGTATTCAAGCCACTGCAAGGAAAGCCGGCCTCCTTTCGAGTCAGGGCTTCTCGGTGTATATGCCCATTGAGGCAGCAATCTCAGGGTCCCTCCCTCATACCTATTGCTGAGAGAAGCCTCCTCTTGAGGGGCTTGTGGAAAGGTGGCCTACGTCTTGAGTCTAAGCCAGGGAATCAGCTCTCATCTCGAGGCAATTTGGGGTACACGGAGCAGTCCTCGAGTTGCTCTGCTGAACTTGGTACTCCTCTAGACTTGGCCCGTTGTTCTCGGGGAACCTCTGGAGTTGCCTAAAGGGAGTCAAGCCTCAGGTCGTGTTTGATGGGGAACGGGGGATGGCTCTGGAGTCAATGCAGGGGAAGCGGGCCTCATCTCGAGTTGATTTGGGGCCCATGGAGCTCCTTCGCGATGCTGGTGTGACCTCAGGGTCCCTCTCTACTTGTGACAGTGTTTTTGCGGACTGTCTCGACATCCATCAAGCAAGTCGAGGCTCCTGACATGTTTCAGGGGGCTCACGGAATTGCTCTGCATGCAGTGCAGGGGAATCGGGCCTCATCTCGCTTGGAGGGGGAAGTCTCATGGTTTTTCTCGAGTTGCGGCGGGGACCTGGGGTACATTCTCGACTTACGGCGGGGATGGCCCTTCAACCCTCGTGTTGGTTCAACGAAGTCAGGACTCCTGTCGAGTTACGAGGGACACCTCAGGAGTCTCTTCGAGGCTTGGCAGGGCAAAAGGGACGCTTCTCGAGGTGAGTCGGGAGACCCAGGGTCCCTTTCCAGTAGCCACAGGGATACTGGGATTCCTGTCAATGTTCAAGAGGAGTCAGGCTCCGTCAAATTTTGAAGCAGTGAGCTCTGCGTGCCTCTCGAGGTGTCAGAGGCATGTGAGGCATTCCGTCGAAAGGAGTCGGGGACCTAGGGCTTTCTCTAGGGACTCCACAGGTGGTGCAGACATCCCTTCAGCTTGTGAGATGAAAGACTAGACTGTATTCAAGCCACTGCAAGGAAACCCGGCCTCCTTTCGAGTCAGGGCTTCTCGGTGTATATGCCCATTGAGGCAGCAATCTCAGGGTCCCTCCCTCATACCTATTGCTGAGAGAAGCCTCCTCTTGAGGGGCTTGTGGAAAGGTGGCCTACGTCTTGAGTCTAAGCCAGTGAATCAGCTCTCATCTCGAGGCAATTTGGGGTACACGGAGCAGTCCTCGAGTTGCTCTGCTGAACTTGGTACTCCTCTAGACTTGGCCCGTTGTTCTCGGGGAACCTCTGGAGATTGCCTAAAGGGAGTCAAGCCTCAGGTCGTGTTTGATGGGGAACGGGGGATGGCTCTGGAGTCAATGCAGGGGAAGCGGGCCTCATCTCGAGTTGATTTGGGGCCCATGGAGCTCCTTCGCGATGCTGGTGTGACCTCAGGGTCCCTCTCTACTTGTGACAGTGTTTTTGCGGACTGTCTCGACATCCATCAAGCAAGTCGAGGCTCCTGACATGTTTCAGGGGGCTCACGGAATTGCTCTGCATGCAGTGCAGGGGAATCGGGCTCTCATCTCGCTTGGAGGGGGAAGTCTCATGGTTTTTCTCGAGTTGCGGCGGGGACCTGGGGTACATTCTCGACTTACGGCGGGGATGGCCCTTCAACCCTCGTGTTTGGTTCAACGAAGTCAGGACTCCTGTCGAGTTACGAGGGACACCTCAGGAGGAGTCTCTTCGAGGCTTGGCAGGGCAAAAGGGACGCTTCTCGAGGTGAGTCGGGAGACCCAGGGTCCCTTTCCAGTAGCCACAGGGATACTGGGATTCCTGTCAATGTTCAAGAGGAGTCAGGCTCCGTCAAATTTTGAAGCAGTGAGCTCTGCGTGCCTCTCGAGGTGTCAGAGGCATGTGAGGCATTCCGTCGAAAGGAGTCGGGGGGGGACCTAGGGCTTTCTCTAGGGACTCCACAGGTGGTGCAGACATCCCTTCAGCTTGTGAGATGAAAGACTAGACTGTATTCAAGCCACTGCAAGGAAACCCGGCCTCCTTTCGAGTCAGGGCTTCTCGGTGTATATGCCCATTGAGGCAGCAATCTCAGGGTCCCTCCCTCATACCTATTGCTGAGAGAAGCCTCCTCTTGAGGGGGCTTGTGGAAAGGTGGCCTACGTCTTGAGTCTAAGCCAGGGAATCAGCTCTCATCTCGAGGCAATTTGGGGTACACGGAGCAGTCCTCGAGTTGCTCTGCTGAACTTGGTACTCCTCTAGACTTGGCCCGTTGTTCTCTAGGGGAAACCTCTGGAGTTGCCTAAAGGGAGTCAAGCCTCAGGTCGTGTTTGATGGGGAACGGGGGATGGCTCTGGAGTCAATGCAGGGGAAGCGGGCCTCATCTCGAGTTGATTTGGGGCCCATGGAGCTCCTTCGCGATGCTGGTGTGACCTCAGGGTCCCTCTCTACTTGTGACAGTGTTTTTTTGCGGACTGTCTCGACATCCATCAAGCAAGTCGAGGCTCCTGACATGTTTCAGGGGGCTCACGGAATTGCTCTGCATGCAGTGCAGGGGAATCGGGCCTCATCTCGCTTGGAGGGGGAAGTCTCATGGTTTTTTTCTCGAGTTGCGGCGGGGACCTGGGGTACATTCTCGACTTACGGCGGGGATGGCCCTTCAACCCTCGTGTTGGTTCAACGAAGTCAGGACTCCTGTCGAGTTACGAGGGACACCTCAGGAGTCTCTTCGAGGCTTGGCAGGGCAAAAGGAACGCTTCTCGAGGTGAGTCGGGAGACCCAGGGTCCCTTTCCAGTAGCCACAGGGATACTGGGATTCCTGTCAATGTTCAAGAGGAGTCAGGCTCCGTCAAATTTTGAAGCAGTGAGCTCTGCGTGCCTCTCGAGGTGTCAGAGGCATGTGAGGCATTCCGTCGAAAGGAGTCGGGGACCTAGGGCTTTCTCTAGGGACTCCACAGGTGGTGCAGACATCCCTTCAGCTTGTGAGATGAAAGACTAGACTGTATTCAAGCCACTGCAAGGAAACCCGGCCTCCTTTCGAGTCAGGGCTTCTCGGTGTATATGCCCATTGAGGCAGCAATCTCAGGGTCCCTCCCTCATACCTATTGCTGAGAGAAGCCTCCTCTTGAGGGGCTTGTGGAAAGGTGGCCTACGTCTTGAGTCTAGCCAGGGAATCAGCTCTCATCTCGAGGCAATTTGG
>JAJLRB010003152.1:0-10624 GCA_020976825.1 Odocoileus hemionus
TGCAACACCAGAAAAACCATGAAACTTCCCTGCGCTGTGAGAAGAGGCTCGATTCCCTTTCATAGACTGTAGAGTAATTTCGTGTTTCTCGTCAAGAAGAAAGGATCCTTGACTTCCTGGATGGAGCTCCAGAGAGTCCCCAAGAACACTGACACAAGTATAGAAGGACGCAGAAGTCACAACAGCAGCATGAAAGCATTCTGTGTACCCTCAAATCATCTCGAGATGAAGCCTGAATCACTGCATTAGATCCAGAGCCATTCCGCCGTCAACGTCAAACACAACAAGTGGCTTGTCTTTCCTTAATCAACTCCGGAGATAACCCGGGAATACCGTCCCAACTCTAGAGGAACACCAAGTTCAGCACAGCAACTCGAAACATTCTCCGTGTACCACAAATCATCTCGAGAGTAGAGATGATTCCATGGGGTCGACTCACGTGAATGCCAAATTTCTACAGCACCTCAAGACGAGGAGTTTCTCAGCTATAGGAATGTAAGAAAGACCCTGAGTTTGCTGCCCCAAGTAGAATGGACACCGAGATGCCCTGACTCGAAATAAGGCCAGATATCCCCGCAGTGACTTGAATGTAGGCTCGTCTTTCATCTCACATGATGAAGCGATGCCTGAATCCCCTGTGGAGACGCTATAGAAAGCCCAAATTGGCCGCCTCCTCTTGACGGGATGCCTCACATCCCTTTGACAACGCGAAAGGAACCCCGAGTTCAATGAGTTCAATGTTTCACAAGGAGAAGATGCCTGAGTCTGCTTCAAAAGTGACAGGAATTCCAATATCGCTGTGGCAACTGGATAGGGAACCTGGGTCTCACGCCTCACCTCGAGAGGCGTCCCTAATGCCTTGCCAATCGTCGAGGAGAATACCAAGATGTCCCAAGCAACTAGATAGGAGTCCTGACGTCGCTGAACAAATATATATATATAATATATATAAAGTTATAGGGGATATGAAAACTTTTAGATATGCTCTATTAAAAAGAAATTTATTTTTGATAAAATGACATATTCTCTATAACCTCGAGTGGTCCCTTGAGATCAGAGTGACTTACGTTGCTGGAGTTTTGCTGAACAAAGTAGAAGTTTGTTGAATAGCTGGGTCATTTCCACATGAATTAGGATTTTAAAGCGTTAATTGCTGAATTTTGGCTTACTCTTACAAGGGGATTTTCTTGCAGAAGAGCTGAAGAAATTTTCAGCTGTTAATTAATATAAATATATATTTGGACTGAAATGGATGTATATAAAATATAATATTATGTGATAAATATATTCAATGATCTATAAAATGATAACATACAAGATATTTCTTGGTTGCTATAGAAAAGTTAACTATGGTCTAAAGGAACACCAAGTTCAGCACACCAAATCAAGAAAAGCTCCGGTTATCCCAAATAATCTCGAGATGAGAGCTGATTCCCTATTTTGACTCAAGAGGAATGCAACTTTCCACAAGCACCTGAACAGGAGGCCTCTCTTAGCTATAGATATGTGAGAGGGAACCTGAGTTTGCTGCCTCAAGTGAAATGAACAGCGAGATGCCGAGACTCCATATATGGCCAGATTTCCCTCCAGTGACTTGCATGCAGGCTAGTCTTTCATCTCCCAAGATGAAGAGATGTTTGAATCCCGTGTGGAGACTTTAGAGAAAGCGCTAGTTCCCCGCCTCATCTCGACAGGAGGCTTCACATCCCCTTGAAAATTCAAGAGGAACTTGGAGTTCGATGCGTCAAAAGGACAACAAGCCTGACTCCACTTAAAAATTGATAGGAATCCAACAATCATTGTGGGAACTGAAAGGGACCCTGGGTCTCAAGTCTCACCTAAAGTGGCATCCCTATTTCCCTGCCAAGCCTCGATGAGAATCTCTAGGTGTCCCTCGCAACTAGACATGAGTCCTGACTTGGCTGAACAAACTCGATGTTTGAAGGGCCATCCATGTCCTAACTCGAGAATATACCCCTGTTTCCCGCCGCAACTTGAGAAAAACGGCGTGACTTCCCCTTCGCTGGCAGATGAGGTCCGATTCCCCTGCATTGGGTGCAGAGCAATTCCTTGTTCCACATCAAACACGAAAGGAGCCTGGACTGCCTGGATGGAACACCAGAGAATCCCGAAGAACAATGTCACAAGTCTAAAGGGGCCCTCAGGTCACCGCAACAACACCAAAGAGATCCGTGTACCCGAAATCAACTCAAGATGAGGCCCGATTGCCCTGCATTGGCTCCAGAGCCATCCCACATTCCCCATCAAACACGACAAGGGGCTTAACTTCCTTTAGACAACTCCAGAGATTTCATGAAAACAACAACCAAAGTCTAGTAGAACACCTAGTTCAGCACTGCAACTCGAGAAAATATCCGTGTACCCCAAATCATCTCAAGATGAGAGTGGATTCCCTGGCATGGACTCAAGAGAAATGAAAACATTCCATAAGCTCCTTACGATGAGGCATCTCTTAGCAGTAGGTATGTGAGGGGGAATCTGAGTTTGCTGCCTCAAGAAGAACGGACACCGATGTGCCCTGACTCAAAATCACGCCGGATTTCCCCACAGTGTCTTGAATGTAGTCTCGTCTTTCATCTCACAAGATAAAGGGATTTCTGAATCCCCTGTGGAGACACTATAGAAACACCTAGTTGGCCGCCTCATCTCGACGGGATACATCACATCACTTTGACAACACAAAAGGAACCCCGAGTTCAATGAGTTCAATGTTTCACAATAAGATGATGCCTGAGTCTGCTTGAAAAGTGACAGGAATTCAATTTCACTGTGGCAACTGGATAGGGAACCTGGGTCTCACGCCTCACCTCGAGAGGCGTCCATAATGCTCTGCCAAGCGTCCAGGAGAATACCGAGGTGTTCCAAGCAACTAGACAGGAGTCCTGACCTCACTGAACAAATCCGAATTTTGAAGGGCCATCCCCATCTTAACTCGAGAATATTCCCAAGGTTCCTGCTGCAACACCAGAAAAACCATGAAACTTCCCTGCGCTGTGAGAAGAGGCTCGATTCCCTTTCATAGACTGTAGAGTAATTTCGTGTTTCTCGTCAAGAAGAAAGGATCCTTGACTTCCTGGATGGAGCTCCAGAGAGTCCCCAAGAACACTGACACAAGTATAGAAGGACGCAGAAGTCACAACAGCAGCATGAAAGCATTCTGTGTACCCTCAAATCATCTCGAGATGAAGCCTGAATCACTGCATTAGATCCAGAGCCATTCCGCCGTCAACGTCAAACACAACAAGTGGCTTGTCTTTCCTTAATCAACTCCGGAGATAACCCGGGAATACCGTCCCAACTCTAGAGGAACACCAAGTTCAGCACAGCAACTCGAAACATTCTCCGTGTACCACAAATCATCTCGAGAGTAGAGATGATTCCATGGGGTCGACTCACGTGAATGCCAAATTTCTACAGCACCTCAAGACGAGGAGTTTCTCAGCTATAGGAATGTAAGAAAGACCCTGAGTTTGCTGCCCCAAGTAGAATGGACACCGAGATGCCCTGACTCGAAATAAGGCCAGATATCCCCGCAGTGACTTGAATGTAGGCTCGTCTTTCATCTCACATGATGAAGCGATGCCTGAATCCCCTGTGGAGACGCTATAGAAAGCCCAAATTGGCCGCCTCCTCTTGACGGGATGCCTCACATCCCTTTGACAACGCGAAAGGAACCCCGAGTTCAATGAGTTCAATGTTTCACAAGGAGAAGATGCCTGAGTCTGCTTCAAAAGTGACAGGAATTCCAATATCGCTGTGGCAACTGGATAGGGAACCTGGGTCTCACGCCTCACCTCGAGAGGCGTCCCTAATGCCTTGCCAATCGTCGAGGAGAATACCAAGATGTCCCAAGCAACTAGATAGGAGTCCTGACGTCGCTGAACAAATATATATATAATATATATAAAGTTATAGGGGATATGAAAACTTTTAGATATGCTCTATTAAAAAGAAATTTATTTTTGATAAAATGACATATTCTCTATAACCTCGAGTGGTCCCTTGAGATCAGAGTGACTTACGTTGCTGGAGTTTTGCTGAACAAAGTAGAAGTTTGTTGAATAGCTGGGTCATTTCCACATGAATTAGGATTTTAAAGCGTTAATTGCTGAATTTTGGCTTACTCTTACAAGGGGATTTTCTTGCAGAAGAGCTGAAGAAATTTTCAGCTGTTAATTAATATAAATATATATTTGGACTGAAATGGATGTATATAAAATATAATATTATGTGATAAATATATTCAATGATCTATAAAATGATAACATACAAGATATTTCTTGGTTGCTATAGAAAAGTTAACTATGGTCTAAAGGAACACCAAGTTCAGCACACCAAATCAAGAAAAGCTCCGGTTATCCCAAATAATCTCGAGATGAGAGCTGATTCCCTATTTTGACTCAAGAGGAATGCAACTTTCCACAAGCACCTGAACAGGAGGCCTCTCTTAGCTATAGATATGTGAGAGGGAACCTGAGTTTGCTGCCTCAAGTGAAATGAACAGCGAGATGCCGAGACTCCTTATATGGCCAGATTTCCCTCCAGTGACTTGCATGCAGGCTAGACTTTCATCTCCCAAGATGAAGAGATGTTTGAATCCCGTGTGGAGACTTTAGAGAAAGCGCTAGTTCCCCGCCTCATCTCGACAGGAGGCTTCACATCCCCTTGAAAATTCAAGAGGAACTTGGAGTTCGATGCGTCAAAAGGACAACAAGCCTGACTCCACTTAAAAATTGATAGGAATCCAACAATCATTGTGGGAACTGAAAGGGACCCTGGGTCTCAAGTCTCACCTAAAGTGGCATCCCTATTTCCCTGCCAAGCCTCGATGAGAATCTCTAGGTGTCCCTCGCAACTAGACATGAGTCCTGACTTGGCTGAACAAACTCGATGTTTGAAGGGCCATCCATGTCCTAACTCGAGAATATACCCCTGTTTCCCGCCGCAACTTGAGAAAAACGGCGTGACTTCCCCTTCGCTGGCAGATGAGGTCCGATTCCCCTGCATTGGGTGCAGAGCAATTCCTTGTTCCACATCAAACACGAAAGGAGCCTGGACTGCCTGGATGGAACACCAGAGAATCCCGAAGAACAATGTCACAAGTCTAAAGGGGCCCTCAGGTCACCGCAACAACACCAAAGAGATCCGTGTACCCGAAATCAACTCAAGATGAGGCCCGATTGCCCTGCATTGGCTCCAGAGCCATCCCACATTCCCCATCAAACACGACAAGGGGCTTAACTTCCTTTAGACAACTCCAGAGATTTCATGAAAACAACAACCAAAGTCTAGTAGAACACCTAGTTCAGCACTGCAACTCGAGAAAATATCCGTGTACCCCAAATCATCTCAAGATGAGAGTGGATTCCCTGGCATGGACTCAAGAGAAATGAAAACATTCCATAAGCTCCTTACGATGAGGCATCTCTTAGCAGTAGGTATGTGAGGGGGAATCTGAGTTTGCTGCCTCAAGAAGAACGGACACCGATGTGCCCTGACTCAAAATCACGCCGGATTTCCCCACAGTGTCTTGAATGTAGTCTCGTCTTTCATCTCACAAGATAAAGGGATTTCTGAATCCCCTGTGGAGACACTATAGAAACACCTAGTTGGCCGCCTCATCTCGACGGGATACATCACATCACTTTGACAACACAAAAGGAACCCCGAGTTCAATGAGTTCAATGTTTCACAATAAGATGATGCCTGAGTCTGCTTGAAAAGTGACAGGAATTCAATTTCACTGTGGCAACTGGATAGGGAACCTGGGTCTCACGCCTCACCTCGAGAGGCGTCCATAATGCTCTGCCAAGCGTCCAGGAGAATACCGAGGTGTTCCAAGCAACTAGACAGGAGTCCTGACCTCACTGAACAAATCCGAATTTTGAAGGGCCATCCCCATCTTAACTCGAGAATATTCCCAAGGTTCCTGCTGCAACACCAGAAAAACCATGAAACTTCCCTGCGCTGTGAGAAGAGGCTCGATTCCCTTTCATAGACTGTAGAGTAATTTCGTGTTTCTCGTCAAGAAGAAAGGATCCTTGACTTCCTGGATGGAGCTCCAGAGAGTCCCCAAGAACACTGACACAAGTATAGAAGGACGCAGAAGTCACAACAGCAGCATGAAAGCATTCTGTGTACCCTCAAATCATCTCGAGATGAAGCCTGAATCACTGCATTAGATCCAGAGCCATTCCGCCGTCAACGTCAAACACAACAAGTGGCTTGTCTTTCCTTAATCAACTCCGGAGATAACCCGGGAATACCGTCCCAACTCTAGAGGAACACCAAGTTCAGCACAGCAACTCGAAACATTCTCCGTGTACCACAAATCATCTCGAGAGTAGAGATGATTCCATGGGGTCGACTCACGTGAATGCCAAATTTCTACAGCACCTCAAGACGAGGAGTTTCTCAGCTATAGGAATGTAAGAAAGACCCTGAGTTTGCTGCCCCAAGTAGAATGGACACCGAGATGCCCTGACTCGAAATAAGGCCAGATATCCCCGCAGTGACTTGAATGTAGGCTCGTCTTTCATCTCACATGATGAAGCGATGCCTGAATCCCCTGTGGAGACGCTATAGAAAGCCCAAATTGGCCGCCTCCTCTTGACGGGATGCCTCACATCCCTTTGACAACGCGAAAGGAACCCCGAGTTCAATGAGTTCAATGTTTCACAAGGAGAAGATGCCTGAGTCTGCTTCAAAAGTGACAGGAATTCCAATATCGCTGTGGCAACTGGATAGGGAACCTGGGTCTCACGCCTCACCTCGAGAGGCGTCCCTAATGCCTTGCCAATCGTCGAGGAGAATACCAAGGTGTCCCAAGCAACTAGATAGGAGTCCTGACGTCGCTGAACAAATATATATATAATATATATAAAGTTATAGGGGATATGAAAACTTTTAGATATGCTCTATTAAAAAGAAATTTATTTTTGATAAAATGACATATTCTCTATAACCTCGAGTGGTCCCTTGAGATCAGAGTGACTTACGTTGCTGGAGTTTTGCTGAACAAAGTAGAAGTTTGTTGAATAGCTGGGTCATTTCCACATGAATTAGGATTTTAAAGCGTTAATTGCTGAATTTTGGCTTACTCTTACAAGGGGATTTTCTTGCAGAAGAGCTGAAGAAATTTTCAGCTGTTAATTAATATAAATATATATTTGGACTGAAATGGATGTATATAAAATATAATATTATGTGATAAATATATTCAATGATCTATAAAATGATAACATACAAGATATTTCTTGGTTGCTATAGAAAAGTTAACTATGGTCTAAAGGAACACCAAGTTCAGCACACCAAATCAAGAAAAGCTCCGGTTATCCCAAATAATCTCGAGATGAGAGCTGATTCCCTATTTTGACTCAAGAGGAATGCAACTTTCCACAAGCACCTGAACAGGAGGCCTCTCTTAGCTATAGATATGTGAGAGGGAACCTGAGTTTGCTGCCTCAAGTGAAATGAACAGCGAGATGCCGAGACTCCTTATATGGCCAGATTTCCCTCCAGTGACTTGCATGCAGGCTAGACTTTCATCTCCCAAGATGAAGAGATGTTTGAATCCCGTGTGGAGACTTTAGAGAAAGCGCTAGTTCCCCGCCTCATCTCGACAGGAGGCTTCACATCCCCTTGAAAATTCAAGAGGAACTTGGAGTTCGATGCGTCAAAAGGACAACAAGCCTGACTCCACTTAAAAATTGATAGGAATCCAACAATCATTGTGGGAACTGAAAGGGACCCTGGGTCTCAAGTCTCACCTAAAGTGGCATCCCTATTTCCCTGCCAAGCCTCGATGAGAATCTCTAGGTGTCCCTCGCAACTAGACATGAGTCCTGACTTGGCTGAACAAACTCGATGTTTGAAGGGCCATCCATGTCCTAACTCGAGAATATACCCCTGTTTCCCGCCGCAACTTGAGAAAAACGGCGTGACTTCCCCTTCGCTGGCAGATGAGGTCCGATTCCCCTGCATTGGGTGCAGAGCAATTCCTTGTTCCACATCAAACACGAAAGGAGCCTGGACTGCCTGGATGGAACACCAGAGAATCCCGAAGAACAATGTCACAAGTCTAAAGGGGCCCTCAGGTCACCGCAACAACACCAAAGAGATCCGTGTACCCGAAATCAACTCAAGATGAGGCCCGATTGCCCTGCATTGGCTCCAGAGCCATCCCACATTCCCCATCAAACACGACAAGGGGCTTAACTTCCTTTAGACAACTCCAGAGATTTCATGAAAACAACAACCAAAGTCTAGTAGAACACCTAGTTCAGCACTGCAACTCGAGAAAATATCCGTGTACCCCAAATCATCTCAAGATGAGAGTGGATTCCCTGGCATGGACTCAAGAGAAATGAAAACATTCCATAAGCTCCTTACGATGAGGCATCTCTTAGCAGTAGGTATGTGAGGGGGAATCTGAGTTTGCTGCCTCAAGAAGAACGGACACCGATGTGCCCTGACTCAAAATCACGCCGGATTTCCCCACAGTGTCTTGAATGTAGTCTCGTCTTTCATCTCACAAGATAAAGGGATTTCTGAATCCCCTGTGGAGACACTATAGAAACACCTAGTTGGCCGCCTCATCTCGACGGGATACATCACATCACTTTGACAACACAAAAGGAACCCCGAGTTCAATGAGTTCAATGTTTCACAATAAGATGATGCCTGAGTCTGCTTGAAAAGTGACAGGAATTCAATTTCACTGTGGCAACTGGATAGGGAACCTGGGTCTCACGCCTCACCTCGAGAGGCGTCCATAATGCTCTGCCAAGCGTCCAGGAGAATACCGAGGTGTTCCAAGCAACTAGACAGGAGTCCTGACCTCACTGAACAAATCCGAATTTTGAAGGGCCATCCCCATCTTAACTCGAGAATATTCCCAAGGTTCCTGCTGCAACACCAGAAAAACCATGAAACTTCCCTGCGCTGTGAGAAGAGGCTCGATTCCCTTTCATAGACTGTAGAGTAATTTCGTGTTTCTCGTCAAGAAGAAAGGATCCTTGACTTCCTGGATGGAGCTCCAGAGAGTCCCCAAGAACACTGACACAAGTATAGAAGGACGCAGAAGTCACAACAGCAGCATGAAAGCATTCTGTGTACCCTCAAATCATCTCGAGATGAAGCCTGAATCACTGCATTAGATCCAGAGCCATTCCGCCGTCAACGTCAAACACAACAAGTGGCTTGTCTTTCCTTAATCAACTCCGGAGATAACCCGGGAATACCGTCCCAACTCTAGAGGAACACCAAGTTCAGCACAGCAACTCGAAACATTCTCCGTGTACCACAAATCATCTCGAGAGTAGAGATGATTCCATGGGGTCGACTCACGTGAATGCCAAATTTCTACAGCACCTCAAGACGAGGAGTTTCTCAGCTATAGGAATGTAAGAAAGACCCTGAGTTTGCTGCCCCAAGTAGAATGGACACCGAGATGCCCTGACTCGAAATAAGGCCAGATATCCCCGCAGTGACTTGAATGTAGGCTCGTCTTTCATCTCACATGATGAAGCGATGCCTGAATCCCCTGTGGAGACGCTATAGAAAGCCCAAATTGGCCGCCTCCTCTTGACGGGATGCCTCACATCCCTTTGACAACGCGAAAGGAACCCCGAGTTCAATGAGTTCAATGTTTCACAAGGAGAAGATGCCTGAGTCTGCTTCAAAAGTGACAGGAATTCCAATATCGCTGTGGCAACTGGATAGGGAACCTGGGTCTCACGCCTCACCTCGAGAGGCGTCCCTAATGCCTTGCCAATCGTCGAGGAGAATACCAAGGTGTCCCAAGCAACTAGACAGGAGTCCTGACGTCGCTGAACAAAATATATATATAATATATATAAAGTTATAGGGGATATGAAAACTTTTAGATATGCTCTATTAAAAAGAAATTTATTTTTGATAAAATGACATATTCTCTATAACCTCGAGTGGTCCCTTGAGATCAGAGTGACTTACGTTGCTGGAGTTTTGCTGAACAAAGTAGAAGTTTGTTGAATAGCTGGGTCATTTCCACATGAATTAGGATTTTAAAGCGTTAATTGCTGAATTTTGGCTTACTCTTACAAGGGGATTTTCTTGCAGAAGAGCTGAAGAAATTTTCAGCTGTTAATTAATATAAATATATATTTGGACTGAAATGGATGTATATAAAATATAATATTATGTGATAAATATATTCAATGATCTATAAAATGATAACATACAAGATATTTCTTGGTTGCTATAGAAAAGTTAACTATGGTCTAAAGGAACACCAAGTTCAGCACACCAAATCAAGAAAAGCTCCGGTTATCCCAAATAATCTCGAGATGAGAGCTGATTCCCTATTTTGACTCAAGAGGAATGCAACTTTCCACAAGCACCTGAACAGGAGGCCTCTCTTAGCTATAGATATGTGAGAGGGAACCTGAGTTTGCTGCCTCAAGTGAAATGAACAGCGAGATGCCGAGACTCCTTATATGGCCAGATTTCCCTCCAGTGACTTGCATGCAGGCTAGACTTTCATCTCCCAAGATGAAGAGATGTTTGAATCCCGTGTGGAGACTTTAGAGAAAGCGCTAGTTCCCCGCCTCATCTCGACAGG
>JAJLRB010003153.1:0-10621 GCA_020976825.1 Odocoileus hemionus
TTTGTCTTAAAGTGTTGCTCTGCTGAACTTGGTGTTCCTCTGGACTTTGGACGGTGTTCTCCTGGATTCTCTGTTTTGTTTAAGGGAAGTCAAGCCACTTCTCGTGTTGGATGGGGAATTCGGGATGGCTGTGGAGCACATGCAGGGGAATCTGGACTCACCTCGAGTTGATTTGCAGAACACGGAGCCCTTTCGTGTTGCTGCATGTGACATCAGGGTCCCTCTAGACTTCTGACAGTGTTCTTGGGGACTCTCTGAAGTTCCATCCAGGAAGTCCAGACTCCTTTCATGTTTGATGGGGAAGACGGAATTGCTCTGCATGCAATGCAGGGAATCGGGCCTCATCTGGCAGCGAGGGGGAAGTCTCGTGGTTTTTCTCGAGTTGCGTGGGAACCTGGGGTATACTCTCGTGTTAGGACGTGGATGGCCCTTCAAAACTTGTGTTTATTCAGCGATGTCAGGACTCATGTCTAGTTACCAGGAACACATCGGGATTTTCTCTCGAGGCTTGGGCAGGGCAATAGGGACGCCCTCTTTAGTTGAGACTTGGGACCCAGGTTCCCTTTCCAGGTGCCACAGGGATATTGGGGATTCCTATCATTTTCAATAGGACACAGCCATCTTCTCTTTTGGAAGTTTGAAATCCAAGTTCATTTTCGAATTTTCAAAGGGATGTGAGGCCTCCTGTCGAGATGAGGAGGGGAACTAGTTCTTTCTCTAAAGACTCCACAGGGGATTCAGACATCCCTTCACCTTGTGAAATGAAAGACGATCCTGCATTCAAATCACTGCAGGGAAATCCGGACTTATTTCGAGTCAGGGCATCTCGGTGTCCATTCCACTTTGGGAAGCAATCTCAGGGTCTCTCTTACATTCCTATAGCTGATAAATTCCTCGTCTTGAGGTGCTGTAGAAAGTTGGCATTCATGTCAGTCGACCCCATGGAATCATCTCTACTCTCGAGATGATTTGTGGTAAACGAAGCTTGTCTCGAGTTGCTGTGCTGAACTTGGTGTTCCTCTAGAGTTGGGACCGTGTTCCCGGGTTATCTCCGAGGTGGATTAAGGAAAGACAAGCCACTTGTTGTGTTTGACGTTGACGACGGAATGGCTCTGGATCTAATGCAGGGGATTCCGGCCTTATCTCGAGATGATTTGAGGGTACACTGAATGCTTTCATGCTGCTGTTGTGACTTCTGGGTCCCTCTATACTTGTGTCACTGTTCTTGGGACTCCCTGGAGCTACATCAGAGAAGTCAAGTCTCTTTACTTTTTCTTTTTTTTTTTTTTTTTTTTTTTTTGCTCCTTTCTTTTTGACGACACACACGAATTTACTCTACAGTCTATGAACGGGAATCGATCCTCTTCTCACAGCGCAGGGATGTTTCATGGTTTTTCTCTTGTTGCAGCACGAACTTTGGGAGTATTCTCGAGTTAAGATGGGGATGGTCCTTCAAAACTCGGGTTTGTTCAGCGACGTCAGGACTCCTGTCTAGTTGCTTGGGACATCACGGTATTCTCGTCGACGCTTGGCAGGGCATTAGCGACGCCTCTCGAGGTGAGGCGTGAGACCCACGTTCCCTTTCCAGTTGCCACAGTGATATTGGAATTCCTGTCACTTTTCAAGCAGACTCAGGCATCGTCTCCTTGTCAAACATTGAACTCATTGAACTCGGGGTTCCTTACGTGTTGCCAAAGGGATGTGAGGCATCCCGTCGAGATGAGGCGGTGAACTAGGTCTTTCTATAGGGTCTCCACAGGGGATTCAGACATCCCTTCATCTTGTGAGATGAAAGACGAGCCTGCATTCAAGTCACTGCGGGGAAATCTGGCCTTATTTCCAGTCAGGGCACCTCGGTGTCCGTTCGTTCTTGAGGCAGCAGCAGCATACTCAGATTCCCCCTCACATACCTACTGCTGAGAGATGCCTCATCTTAAGGAGCTTGTGGAGTGTCTTCGTCTCTCTTGAGTAGATGCCAGGGAATCCACTCTCATCTTGAGATGATTTTGGGTACACGGAGCTTTTCTCGAGTTGCCATGCTGAACTTGGTGTTCTTCTAGACTTTGGTTGTTGTATTCGGGGAATCTCTGGAGTTGTCTAAAGGAAGTTAAGCCCCTTGTCGTCTTTGATGTGGAATGTGGGATTGCTCTGGAGCCAATGCAGGCAATCAGGCCTCATCTTGAGTTGATTTCGGGTACACGGATCTCTTTCGGGTTGCTGTGGTGACCTCAAGGCCCCTTTAGACTTGTGAGAGTGTTCTTCAGGATTCTCTGGTGATCCATCCAGGAAGTCCAGGCTCCTTTCGTGTTTGATGTGGAACAAGGAATTGCTCTGCACCCACTGCAGGGGAATCGGACCTCATCAGCCGGCGAGGGGGAAGTCTCGCCGTTTTTCTCGAGTTGCGGCGGGAAGCACGTGTGTATTCTCCAGTTAGGACTTGGATGGCCCTTCAAAATTCGAGGTTGTTCAGCGAAGTTAGGACTCATGTCTAGTTGCGAGGGACACCTCGAGATTCTCATCGAGGCTTGGCAGGGCAATAGGGATGCCTCTTTAGGTGAGACATGAGACACAGTGTCCCTTTCAGTTCCCACAGTGATTGTCGGATTCCTATCAATTTTTAAGAGGAGTCATGCTTGTTTTCCTTTTTGGACGCATTGTAGCCCAAGTTCCTCTCGAAATTTCAAGGGGATGTGGGGCCTCCTGTCAAGATGAGGCGGGGAACTAGGGCCTTCTCTAAAGTCTCCATAGGGGATTCACACATCTCTTCATCTTGGGATATGAAAGACTGGCCTGCATTTAAGTCACTGGAGGCAAATTCGGCCATATTTCGAGTCACGGCATCTCGGTGTTCATTCCAATTGAGGCAGGAAACTCAGGGTCCCTCTCACATATCTATAGAGAAGAGAGGCCTCCTGTTCAGGTGCTTGTGGAAATTGCATTCCTCTTGAGTCAAAAATAGGGAATCAGCTCTCATCTCGAGATGATTTGGGGTACCGGGGGCATTTCTTGAGTTGGTGTGCTGAACTTGGTGTTCCTCTGGACTATATGTTACTTTTCTATAGCAACCAAGAAATATCTTGTATGTTAGCATTTTATAGATCATTGAACATATTTATCAAATCATATTATATTGTACATACGTCCATTCCAGTCCAAATATATATTTATATTCATTAACAGCTCAAAATCTTTTCAGCTCTTCTGCAAGAAAATCCCCTTGTAAGAATAAGCCAATGTTCAGCAATTAATGCTTTTAAAATCCTAATTCATTTGGAAATGACCCAGCCATCCAACAAAATTCTACTACTTAGTTCAGCACAACTCCAGCAACCTGGGTCACTCTGATCTGAAGAGGTGACTCCAGATTATGGAGAATAGATCAATTTTATCAAAAATAGAATTCTTTTTAATAGAGCTTATCCAAAAGTTTTCATCTCACGTATAAATTTATATTTTATATATATATATATTTATATATTTATATATATTATATATATAAAGAGTTCCCATTTTTTTGGACAATCGTATCTATATTACCCCAAACCAAGGCATAACAAAAGTATTATATAATGTTGATGTCTCAAGAAAAGTCTCTACTAGACTAACAAATAATTATATTGAAATCACATTCACAATTAAATAAACATTATACCAAACTTTGAACACCCTTCAGTTCATGAAAAGCTGAATCCAAATAGAGCCCATTAACTCCACACTATCTAAAAAACATATGCCAAAACAGAAAAAGAGACTCAGATGTATGGAACAGACTTGTGGACTCTGGGAGAAGGCGAGAGGGTGGGATGTTTCAGGAGAACAGCATTGAAACATGTATATTATCTAGGGTGAAATGGATAACCAGCTCAGGTTGGGTACATGAGACAAGTGCTCGGGCCTGGTGCACTGGGAAGACCCAGAGGGATCGGGTGGAGAGGGAGGTGGGAGGGGGTACTGGGATAGGGAGTACATGTAAATCCATGGCTAATTCATATCAATGTATAACAAAAACTACTGTAATGATGTAAAGTAATTAGCCTCCAACTAATAAAAATTTAAAAAAAAAAGAATAAAAAAAAAAGAAACTTAGATCATTTTAGATACATTGATTAGAGTATGGGAAGAAGCATTATCTAGTCTAGCTTAAAAATTAATGTAACTTTTCATTAGGTTCCAACAAAGAGACTTTTGGTGTTGCGACTGGTGGCAGAGGAGAAGCATTTGGAGCAGCCAGGGCAGGGCTAGCAAGAAAATTTTGATATATTTTGTAATGTTTTAATTGAGCCTTTTGTAAAGTTTAATCATTTTAATTTATATGTTTTTAATAAGTGTTTTTGTCTGTTGCTGAATATTGGAAGGGCTAGAATATACCTTTAAATGGCAGAATTACAGCCTTAATAAGAGCGCAGAGGGGCTAGAGATCAATTGGAAAATTTTTCCTTGTTTGGCTGCTCATTTAACATTTTCTTTGACCCGGAGCCATATTTATAAGTCAAAACTGCATTTATGAGGAAACTAAGGATTATGTTCAACTACTGTTTGAAGGCAAGCCTCTATTCATTGACATGAAACCAGAAGTCCCTGAAATATAAAGAAGTGGTGAAGTAAAGTAGAAAAATAATGGGGCTGTCCAGCCTTTTAACCCAAGCCTTAGTATTTAGAGACCTCAATATGTCCATGAGTCACTCTACCCGATATAGCACGTATACCAGTGTCCCTGTTCTTTGGCCACATTTACTGCTGGGGTCCTTTAATGGACCTGGAACCTTGCGGTACGGAGTTAGCGATCAGAAAGTAAAAAGAGAGAAGGAGGCTGATATCCCTTGGTTTACACAAAGGACCAATATTGTCCTTGACACAGGGCTTGCATCACTCATTCAAGGTACCAGGCACCCTCTTGAGTGGGGTCGAAGAAGCCCGGGCAGAAAAGTGAGCACGACAGGTCTCCACGCCCAGAAAGTCAGCCAGAAAAAGATACAGAGAGAGAGAAAAAAGAGAGAGAGAGACAAAAAAAGACCCGGGGACCTAAGCTCTAACGGAACAAAGGTGCTTTAATGATTTTTCTATGAGTATATACAGGCTGCAGTACAAGAAACTTCTTTCGGGAATGATAGAGTAGTTCAGCAAACCAAACAAACTGCAACGGTTCCCAAGGGAATCAAGGAGTAATGTTAGTCACAAGGTCAGGAGAAAATCCATATCTCAAGAAAAAAAGGGGAAGGGGACTAAGCAGTTTTGTCTTAAAGGAGTTGCTCTGCTGAACTTGGTGTTCCTCTGGACTTTGGACGGTGTTCTCGTGGATTCTCTGTTGTTGTTTAAAGAAAGTCAAGCCACTTTCTCGTGTTGGATGGGGAATTCGGGATGGCTCTGGAGCACATGCAGGGGAATCTGGACTCATCTCGAGTTGATTTGCAAGAACACGGAGCCCTTTCCTGTTACTGCGGTGACATCAGGGTCCCTCTAGAGACTTCTGACACTGTTCTTTGGGGACTCTCTGAAGTTCCATCCAGGAAGTCCAGACTCCTTTCATGTTTGCTGGGAAAGATGAATTGCTCTGCATGCAATGCAGGTGGGGAATCGCGTTCATCTATGGCAGCGAGGGGGAAGTCCTCGTGGTTTTTCTTGAGTTGCGGGGTAAGGGAACCTGGGGTATACTCTCGTGGTAGGACGTGGATGGCCCTTCAAATACTTGTGTTTATTCAGCGATGTCAGATACTCATTTCTAAGAGTTACCAGGAACACATCGGGATTCTCCTCGAGGCTTGGCAGGGCAATAGGGACGGATCCTCTTTAGTTGAGGACGTGGGACCCAGGTTCCCTTTGACAGGTGCCACAAGTTGATATTGAGGGATTCCTATCATATTTTCAAATAGGGACAGTCAGCCATCTTCTCTTTGGAAGTTTGAAATCCCAAGTTCATTTCAGATTTTCAAAGGGATGTGAGGCCTCCTGTCGAGATGAGGGGGGAAATAGTTCTTTCTGCTAAAGACTCCACAAGAGGGATTCAGACTATCCCTTCCACCTTGTGAAATGAACGACGATCGTGCATTCAAATACAACTGCAGTGAAGAATCCGGACATTATTTCGAGTCAGGGCATCTCGGTGTCCATTCTCACTATTGAGGGAAGCAAAAATCTCAGGATCTTCTCTTACATTCCTAATAGCTGACTTAAATTACCTCGTCTTGATGGGTGCTGTAGATGACAGTTGGCATTCATGTCAGTCGATCCCATGGATATCATCTTACTCTCGAGATGATTTGTGATCGGGTAAAACGAAGCTTGTCTCGAGTTGCTGTGCTGAACTTGGGTGTTCCTCTAGAGTTGGGGACCGTGGTTCCGGGTTATCTCCGAGGTGGATTAAGGGAGAAGACAAGCCACTTGTTGTGTTGACTGTTGACGACGGAATGGCTCTGGATCTAATGTAGGGGATTCCGGCCTTATCTCGAGATGATTTGACGGTACACTGAATGCTTTCATGCTGCTGTTGTGACTTCTGGGTCCTCTATACTTGTGTCACTGTTCTTGGGACTCCCTGGAGCTAAATCAGAGAAGTCATGGTCTCTTTACTTTTTCTTCCTTTCTTTTTTTTTTTTTTGGATCCTTTCATTTTGCAGGGACAACACCGAAAACTTTACTCTTCAGTCTATGAACGGGAATCGTTTCCTCTTTCACGTCGCAGATACAGGGATGTTTCTCATGGTTTTTATCTTGTTGCTGCACGAACTTTGGGAGTTTTCATGAGTTAAAGATGGGGATCGGTTCCTTCAAAAACTGGGGTTTTGTTCAGCGACCGTCAGGACTCCTGTCTAGTTTGCTTGGGTCACTTCACGGTATTTCTCGTCCGACGCTTGCCTATGGGGGGGGGGGGCCATTAACGAACGCCTCTTCGAGGTGAGGCGTTTGAGACCTCCACGTTCACTTTCCAGTTGTCAACAGTGATTAGTGGTAATTCCTGTCAGACTTTTCAAGAAGACTCACAGGCATCAGTCTCCTGATGTCAAACATCTGATACTATTGAAACTCGGGAGTTTCCTTAACGTGTTGCCCAAAAGGGTTCGTGAGGCCTTTCCCGTCGAGATTGAGGCGGTGGACTAGGGTCTTTCTAATAGGGTCTCCGACGCATGGGATTACAGACATCCCTTCATCTTGCTGGAGATGAAAGACGTAGCACTGCATTCAACGGCCACCTTGCGGGGAGGAAATCTGGCCTTATTTTTCCAGTCATGGGCACCCTGCGGTGGTCCGTTCTTCTTGCGGCAGCATAACTCAAGATTCCCCAAACTCACATACCTACTGCGGAGAGATGCCTCATCTTAAAGGAAACGCTTGTAGGAGTGTCTTCGTCTCTCTTGAGGTAGATGCCAGGGAATCACTCTCATCCTTGAGATGATTTTGGAGTTTTCACGGAAGCTTTTCTTCGAGTTGTCAAGCTGAACTTGGTGTTTTCGTCATGACTTTGGTTGTTGTATTCCGGGGAATCTCTGGAGTTGGTTAATGGAAGTTAAGCCTCCCCTTGTCGTCTTTGTTGTCGGAAATGTGGGATTGTACTCTGGAGCACAATGCAGGCTATCTGGACTCATCTTGAGTTGACTTTCGGGTACTACGGATCTCTTTCGGGTGTGCTGTGTGTGACTCATGGCCCCTTTAGATCATAGTGAGAGTGTTCTTCAGGATTCTCTGGGTTGATCCAATCCTGGATGTCCAGGCTCCTTTAGTGTTTGATACACACACCCTAAACTGCGGGAACAATGGTTTTGCTTCTGCACCAACTGCAGGGGGGAATCGGACACCTCAATCAGCCGGCGAGGGGAATAGTCTCGCGTTTGTCTCGTGTTTGCGGCTGGGAAGCACCGTTTGTATTTCTCCAGTTAGGTCTTGGACGGCCCTTCAAAATTTCCGAGGCTTGTTCAGCGAAAGTTAGGAATCTTGTCTAGTTGCGACGCGACACCTCGAGAATTCTCATCGAGGCTTTGGCAAGGGCAATAGGGATGCCTCTTTAGGTGAGACATGAGACACAGTGTACCCTTTCAGTAATCCCACAGTAAGGGATGTCGGATTCCATGATCAAATTTTTATTGAGGAGTCATGCTTGTTTTCATTTGGTCGCTTTGTTGCCCCAATTCCTCCGAAAATTTTAAGGGGAGGGGCCTCCTGCAAGATGAGGCGGGGGAACTAGGGGCCTCTCTAAAGTCTCCCTAGGGGATTTACACATCTCTTCATCTTGGGGTAGAAAGACTGGCCCCATTTTTAAATCCTGGAGGCAAATTTGGCCATATTCGAGTCCGGCATCTCGGGGTTCATTCCAATTGAGGCAGGGGAAAATCGGTCCCTCTACATTTAGAGAAAGAAAGGGTCCTTTCGGTCTTGGGAAATTGAAATTCCCCTTTTAGTCAAAAATAGGGAATCCTCTCTCCGAGATGTTTGGGGTACCGGGGCATTTCTTTATTGGTTGTGAACTTGGTGTTCTCTGGACTTTAAAGTTTTCTTTTCTATAGCAACCAAGAAATATTGTATTTGCATTTTTTAGATCATTGAACTATTATCAAATCATTTATTTTGTACTAGTCCATCCAGTCCAAATATATATTTTAATTTTATTAACACCCCAAAAACTTTTTTGCTCTTCTGCAAGAAAAACCCTTGTAAGAATAAGCCAATGTTCAGCAATTAATCTTTAAAAACCAATTCTTGGAAATGACCCGCCATCCAAAAAATTTACTACTTTTTAAGCACAACCCACAACCTGGGTCCCTTATCTAAGAAAAGGGGATCCAGTTAGGAGAAAAGATAAAATTTATCAAAAATAGAATTCTTTTTAATAAGGGGTTATCCAAAAATTTTCTCTCACAAAACTTTTATTTTTATTTAATTTTTATATTTATATATATTATAATAAAAGATTCCCTTTTTTGGCAAACGTATCTTACCCCAACCAAGGCAAAACAAAAGTATTATATATGTTGATGCTCAAGAAAAGTCCTACGACTAACAAATAATTTATTGAAATCACATTTAAAAAAATTAAATAACTTAACCCAAAATTTGAAAACCCTTCAGTTCTGAAAAAACTGAAACCAAATAGACCCATTACTCCACATACAAAAAAAAAATGCAAAACAAAAAAGAGACTGAGTATGGAAAGACTTTTGGGCTCTGGGGGAAGCGAGGGTGGGGTGTTTTTGGGGGAAACAGCTTGAAACATGTATATTATCTAGGGTGAAAGGATAACCAGTCGGTTTGGTTTAAAAAGGGCAATGCTGGGGGTGGGCACTGGGAAAACCCAGGGGTCGGGGGGGAGGGGGGTGGGGGGGGTACTGGGGTAGGGATACATGTAAACCCTGGGTAATTCATATCAATGATAAAAAAAAACTCTGTAATGTTAAAGTAAATTTCCCCCAACTAATAAAAAATTTAAAAAAAAAAAAATAAAAAAAAAGAAACAGACATTTTTTGATAATGATTAGGTATGGGAAAAAAGCTTATTAGTCGCTTAAAAATTAAAAGAATTTTCATTAGGTTTTTCCCAAAAAAGAGCTTTTTTGGGGTGTTGCGACGGTGGCAGGGGAAAAGCATTTGGAGAAAGCCAGGGCGGGGGCTAGCAAAAAAATTTTGGGAAAAAATTTTGTAATTTTTAAATTTGACCCTTTTTTGTAAATTTAAATTTCATTTAAAATTTAAATATTTTTTTTAAAAAGGGTTTTTGGTCTTTCTGAATATTGGGAAGGGGCCTAAAAATCCCTTTTAAAAAGGGCAGAATTACAGCCTTAAAAAGGGCCCCAAAGGGGGGGTGAATCATTGAAAAATTTTTTCCCTTTTTTGGCTGCTCATTTAACTTTTTTCTTTGCCCCGGGACCCATATTTATAAGTCAAAACTGAATTATGGGGAAACTAAGGATTATGTTCAACTACTGTTAAGGCAACCTCATTCATTGACATAAAACCCCATCCCTGAAAAAATAAAGAAGTTTGGGAAGGAAAGTAGAAAAAAAAATGGGGGCTGACCACCCTTTTTAACCCCAACCTTAGTAAATTTTTAAAACCTCATATGTTTCCCTAGTCCCCCTACCCGATATAGGCCCCTTTTAACCCGGGGGTCCCTGTTCTTTTTTGGGCCCCATTTTAAATTTAGTCCTTTTAAAGGGCCGGAACCTTGCGGAAAAGGGGTTAGCGATCAGAAAGTAAAAGAGAGAAGGAGGCTGATATCCCTTGGGTTTTCAAAAAAAAAAAGGAAACCCAAAATTGTCCTTGACCCCAGGGGTTTGCATCACTCATCAAGGTACCAAGGGAAAACCCCCATTGGGGGGGTCGAAAAAAGCCCGGGGCCCAAAAAAAGGGGAGACGGGCCCACGCCCCAGAAAAATTTTGCCAGAAAAAGATAGGAAAGAGAGAAAAAGAAGAGAAGACAAAAAAAAACCCGGGGGCCTAAGCCCTAACAACAAAGGTGCCATTTAAATTTTTCTATTAGTATAACAGGCTGCAGACAAACTTCTTTTTGGGGAAAGATAAGTTCAGCAAAAAAAAACAAACGGGAACGGTTTCCCCAAAGGGGGCAAGGGGTTTAAAGTTAGTCCAAGGGCAGGGGACAATCCCCTACCAGAAAAAGGGGGAAGGGGGCTTTAAA
>JAJLRB010003154.1:0-10620 GCA_020976825.1 Odocoileus hemionus
GGAAAAGAATCCCATGCCCTGATGTCAAACTACTGTTTGTATCTTCTAGTTAACTGTTAGGAGTACTTCAGAGGTTGTTTCAAAGATGAATCAATAGAGTTATCAGCATTTGGCAAAGCTACAATTGCTTTGCATTATCCTTTTATGGGCTCTGTTCATCTAGTTTCTTTCCCCTGTAATCCAGATAGTTTCTATGACATTTATCATAAACTTTTTTTTAACTTCGATGACTTAGGTTATGTTAAGTTATTCGGGCTTGCATTTGTCTGCTTGATTTCATTTTGTTTCCATTCTTTCCATCTTTTGTCTCTGTAGTCGCTAACTTACTTACTAACATCAGCCAAAAGAGAAGTTGAACTAATGTCAGAAGAGCTGAGGGGTCTGAACTCAGAGAAGCAGCTTCTTACCCAGGAGGGGAATGCTTTAAAGTTAGAAAAAGGTTCATTTCTGTCTCAACTTGTAGAGTTGGAGGCCAAAATAACTTTACTTCAGGAGGACCAAGAGAAGCTCTGGTCAGTAAATGAAACTCTTAATTTAGAAAAGGAGAAAGTTCTGGAAGAAAAGCAAGACATTGAAAAGCTTTATCAGCAGGAACAACTCGATAAAGCAGCTTTGGCTGTGGAGAGAGAGAAATTACTGAAAGAGATCAATATCGCGCAGGAGGACCTCTTGAAGATAAATACAGAAAACGAGTCTTTGCAGGCTTCCAAAGCAAGCTTGCAGGCACTCACAGAGGAACTGCAGTTCAGCAAAGATATTCTAATGGCTGAGTCTCAGA
The DNA here is from genome assembly GCA_020976825.1 of Odocoileus hemionus. Lineage (NCBI taxonomy): Eukaryota > Metazoa > Chordata > Mammalia > Artiodactyla > Cervidae > Odocoileus > Odocoileus hemionus. The sequence goes on from JAJLRB010003154.1 coordinate 779, forward strand.
AGTATCGGGAGAAAAAAGACCGCCTGGAGAATCGTATCAAGAAGCTGGTCACTGAAAACGTCACATTGGCTAAAGATAAAGATGAAATTATTCGGAAGCTTCAGAGCTCCTACGAGGAGCTGGCCAGAGATCAGAAGAGGTTGGTGCAGGAGATCGAGGATCTCGCAGTAGAGAAAAAGTCAACCTTGGAGAAACAGTCAGGTCTTGACAACATGTGTATAGCTCTAAAGGTCGAAAGAGATCATCTTCTTCAGAGCAGCAAAGACCTGCAGTTCGAGAAGGACATGCTGCTTCAAGGTCAGGAAAAGCTGAACACCATTCTGGAGACTGCCCTCCAGGTTAAACATCTGCTTAGCACGGAAGCCGGTGAGCTCCGCGCACAGCTGGAGGAGGCCAGCAAGGCCCTGAGGAAGGCTGAGCTGGAGATTCTGCAACTGCAGGCCACGAACACGAGCCTCACAAACCTGCTGGAAGAAATTAAGACCAGCCGGGAGATCACAAACTCCAAGTGCATTCAGCTTCTGCACGAGAAAGAGACCTTAACCTCATCCGAGAGAAGGCTCTTGGCTGAGAAAGAAGAACTGCTAAATGAAAATAGGCTAATCTCGGAAAAACTCAGCAAATACTCGGAAGAGTCTGCCCACATCGAGATGAACCTGAGTGAGAGGATCACATACCTCACTTCTGAGAAGGAGCTGGTTTGTCAGAAAATCACCAAGCTCAAAAAGCAACAGGATATCCTCTTGAAAGAAAAATCGGTACTAGAGATGCGGAATGGGGATTTACTGGTAGAAAGAGAGAACTCCATGAAGGCCATGGAAGACCTTAAAAAGAAATATGATCAAGAAACAGCCAACAGAAGAATGGTTGTGTACGAGAAGATGAAACTGCTCAGCAAACTCGATGCTCTGAAGAAAGAACTTCAAGAGAGAGAAAAGGAAAACCAGGCGCTCACGGCCACCAAGTGCGATCTCTCACTGATGCTAAAAGAGGCCCAAAACGCCAAAAAGATGCTAGAAAAAGAACACACTGACGTACTGCAAGCCAAGGAGAGTTTAAATGCTGAACTCAAGGCCTGCTGTCCTGAAAAGAACATCTTGTTAAGGGATGGGTTGAATCTGCAAGAAGAATGTCAAAAGTTAAACGAGAAAATCCACACAATGCAACAGTCCCTGGTGCTGGAGAAAGAAGCCAGGATGCAGGACCAAGAGTCCTCCTTGTACGAGAGCAACAAGCTCCACAGGAGGGTGGCGCTTCTGGAGCAGGAGGTGGAGAAGCCGAGAGCCTGCACCCAGGAGCTCCAGTCCGAAAACTGCACGCTCATCCAAGATAAGACCAACTCAGAGCAGAGAATGGCTGCTATCACCAAGGAGAAGGAACTCCTGAGTGCAGAGACAGCGCGTCTGGCCGCCAACATAGAGACTCTGAAAACTGACTTTGCTGCCTTGTCCAAGTCCATGTTGGAACTGCAGGAACTGCACGACTACCTCACCAAGATGCTGGATGACCTGCAGCTGAATCACGAGGTAACCCTGGCCGAGCAGGCCAAGGCGACGCAGGACAACAGGAACCTCCTGGCCGAGAAAAGAGAGATGATGCTGAAAAAGGACGAGCTCCTGAAGGAGAAGGAGAAGCTGGCCGAAAGCTACTTCTTCCTCCAGAAAGAGATCAATCAGCTGTCCAAAACCAACAGCCACATCTTAGCCAACCTCCTGGAGTCTCAAAACGAAAACCGTATTTTGAGGAAAGACAAGAGCAAGCTCACTCTAAAAATCAGAGAGCTCGAGACTCTGCAGTCCTTAACGGTAAAGTGGGAGGTTCAGGGATCGGGCCCCTGGCCTTAACCATGTTCACTAACCCTGTAGTGGCTGAAGGAACGTGCCTTCATTTCCAAAGAAGGAAATGCACCCCATTTAATCACTTGGTCAGATATCTCAAGCTGTTTGTCACCGCCTGAAAGGGCAAGCATTTACCAGATATCTAATTGCTGTCATCTCTCTCCATTAGAAAAGATTGCAAACTGTGAATAAAAAGGATAGATGTTTTTTAGTTTAGGGAGAATTTTTCTGGAAAGGCAACCATAGCAATACTATATCAAGTAAGGATTTGTTTCCATGTGTATATTATCTTTTTTATTCACAGACATGCTTGTATTCATTGCCTACAGCTTCTCATGGACTTGGTCATTCAGTGCTTCTCATTAAACACTTGAGCCTTAAACACTATAACCGCCCAAATAATTTCCATTTTTATTTGAAAAGTTCCCAACTGAAATTCCAAGTGATTTCAAAAGCCCCAAATTCGAGATAGCAAGAAGAATATTTTAAACTTCTAACAGTCAATATGATTAAGAGGAAATTTGGCCACAGAAGGATGTAAACCTTTCTTATCAGTGAACATTTCTCTCAAACATAAGTCAGAGTGATGAACACCATTGTCAGTGGAACTCAAAACTTAGAAGGCGTAGGTTTATAGGGATCTGAAAATACGTAAATTGCACATTTCAGTTTGGCTTGTTGAAAAATGGCACAGAAAGTGTCTATAACTTTGTGCTGCTTGTTCGTCTTGGTCTGTCTTGGCATGGGGTTGGTTACCAGCTCACCGTCTCTGTGTGATTCCCTTCACCACACAGATCCTGAGCCTCGTGGCCTGAGCGTTAGTCACCCCCTCCCAGGTTGATAAGGGGTGCCCTCATTTCTCACACTGCTTTCTCACACTTAGGCCGCTGCTTTCTCACACTTAGGCCACTCAAACCACTGGAGATGCCATGCAGATTAGGGAACAGATGACCAAAGAGGAAACCGAAATGCTGGCCTCCTTGGAAGATTCCAAGCAAACAGATGAAAAACTGAAGAATGAAGTAATCAGATTTAAATGGCTTTTTGTACAAAGGACAGCCTGTCGACTTCATGGAATTCTTGATGACTAACTCAGGATGGTTTATTTACTTTTTTTTTTTTGAAGTATGGCCTTACACAGATTTGATCTGTGTTAGTGGAGTTGCATGTACACCAGGATGATGATCTTATGAAATAAAGTGTATTACTTCATTACCTATTTAGTAAGATCAACCTTTAAAAAAGGAGGGGAAAACCCTGGAAGTGTGGGTTTCTGCGATAGTTGTTCATTGACACAACTACTGTGAGGAGATACCAATGGCATTCTCTAGCTTTTGTGTTTTTTATCTTAAATCACGTGCATTTTTTTTCTCTCCCAACTGCCTTCCAACTTTGAGCTACCGGATTCCATCCCTCAGCCCTGAGTTTGACATAGGCCTTTTTCTTGGCCTATTTCAGTACTGCCTCCCTTATATCTCATTCTGAATCAGTCACTTCTGGGTCTCAGACAGATTTGTGGTGTCAGGGTAATTTTGATTCTGTCCAAAAGTAGCATTTCTCATCCTTGCACCTCTCTTTTGATTCCCGCCCCCCCCCCTCCCCACACCCCATACCAGCCCTTTCTTTCTTTGGAAAGCTGTTACGTAAATCCAAAGCAGATTGCTTCGCCGAAATAGTTATGTGAAGTTCTATAGAACTTCAGATGCTTTTTAAAGTGACAGTCAGGTGAGATGTTAAAAAGTTAAAGCCAGGGAAGATCCAGACAGGCATGCTGAATAGCAGTCGTAAAGATCAGACCTCCTTATGATAGCAGAGCAAGGACTGGAGTCCATAAAGGCATAAACACTTTGAAATAATTAGAAGGGAAATAAAGCATGGCGCAGAAAAGAGTACATTTATGATTGAGTTGACAGTCCTAAGAGAACAAGACTTAAGCTGAAGACATAAAAGCATTAAAAATTATAGATGGTAATCGATTGGAAGCTAAAGTAAATAAGATTTTAAGGAATGTCCCTAACCTTTGAAGGTAGATTGAGGGAGAATCCTGTGTTTCCATAACTTACCCCTTGGTGTGTCTTTACAGCCAGAATACAGACTGAATGAATCATTTTCTGGTCCCACTGAACATTCCCCGAATCTGGAATGTTAGGGAGCATTAAAAGGAAGATGGTGGTGTTAACATTTGCAGGACACTTTGCAGGGCTCCTGATTCCCAGGGCTCCTGACCGGTAGCATGTGGTAGGACAGAATGACCTCTGGCTGAAGGAGATAACTATGCGAGTCCTAGAAAGCCAGCTTGGCACCAGGAGCACACATTGTATGATGGGTCACCCATGACAAGCTCCCCATCCCTGGGGGCTGCGTGCCTGGAACTCCAGCCACCTGCCAGAGCCGGAGGTTGGTCATGTCCCCACTAATTCCAGTAATGTGTCCGCTTTTCCCACCAGAGGCCAGGCCATAGGCTGGCCACGTCCCACGTGGGCAGGTGATGGGACTGAATGTGAGTGAGTGCTTTTCAGTCTCGCTATGTGGCCTTTCCCTTTTCAGACTGAAGCTCAGGTGAATAATTAAATCTTTCCCATCTACAAATATCCCAGGAATTTTCATAATGAGGATTATTATATAACTTTAAATTTGGCACTGACATTGAAAAATATCATATCCTAAATTACTAGTCTTGTGGGAAGAAAGGGGTGTGTTTTCATTACAAAGAATCAGTCCTTGATGTCATGCCTTTGCAATTTATCTCTAATGTTTTTATTTTCTAATGCATGTTTTAAGATGCATCGTACATGAATAGCAAGCTCAATGATAAATTTTGGGAATTGTGTAAAAGTGAAAGAGACCCTGTGTTGCAATTTAGTTTGACCTTTCGGCCAGGTGTACATGGAATGTCTGACTTAACCTGTGCGGGAGGTTGGAGTTTATAATAGACTTGATCATTTGTAATCTCTTCACTTGGTGATCTTTTTGTTTGTTTTTTTGCAAAGGATTTTAATTTCACCTGTCTAATGCATGTTTTCATGAATGATTTGTCTGTCCACTCATGTGACTGGAAAATGAAATAATTTCATTAAGTTTTTTTCTCTTGATCTTTAAGTTGGATACACCTAAAGAAAACAACTGGAAAAATGTGGAAGAGCTGAACAAATCAAAAGAGCTTCTGATGGTAGAGAACCAAAAAATAGAAGAACTAAAGAAAGAAATGTAAGTTTACCTGTTATGAAAGAAATTATGGAACTTATTTAAAATTGCAAAAGTAGAAACAGGACTAATTACTTTTTTCAAGTACTTGACAAGTATATATAAAGTCAAAGTAATAATCTCCGTCCTGCCCCCACTAAATGCCATTGCAGACCTTGAGAATTCACCCCTATAACCACTGTGAAGTTGGAACTATAGCTCAGTTACAGGGTCAAAATGAAATATGTGCTGGCTGGTGAGTTAACAACACTTGGAATTCAAATGTGACTAGATAAAACCTTTTGCAAATAACAAGGGGAATTAGAGCTTTTTCAAGTAGTATGTTTATATATATGTGGAATCTAGAAAAATGGTAGATGAACCTATTTGCAAGGGCAGGAATAGAGACAGAACGGACACATGGACACAGAGGGAAGGGGAGGGTGGGACAAATTGGGAGATTGGGACTGACTTATATACACTACCGTGTGTAAAACAGATAGCTAAAACAGATGTAAGTCAGCTTGGGACTGACTTACATACACTACCGTGTGTAAAACAGATAGCTAAAACAGATATAAGTCAGATTGGGACTGACTTACATACACTACCATGTGTAAAACAGATAGCCTAGCAGGAAGCTGCTGTATAGACAGGGAGCTCAGCTTGGTGCTCTGTGATGGCCTAGAGGGGTGGGATGGGGGTGGGGTGGGAGGGATGCTCAAAAGGAAGGGATATATGTATAAATCATATATATATATGATTCACGTTGTTGTACAGCAGAAACTAATACAACATTATAAAGCAACTATACCCCAATAATAACATTAAAAAAAATAGTATGCTTGTGTGGTAGCTAATCTCAACATTAGGAAACATCAGACCCTCTATTAATTAATCCCTTAAAACTCTTTCAGTAGGGGGTGGGGGAAAGCATGCACTTTGAAGATTATCAAATAGTTTTGATTTTCAGAGTAATCTAATCTTCTGGCTGGACATTAAATGAGCAGAACTTTGAAAGCCTCTTTCTAATCCAAGTTTACTCATCAGTCTGCTGCCTATATTTTAGGCAGACAGGCTGTCCATGTTTCCTTTGTCAATACGGCCTTTCGAGTTTGGTTCTTATAACTGCTGCAGATGGTTATTTATCTGGCGCTGTAAGTGATAGTTACAGAGTAGATTTCATTTTGCTTATCTGTTCTGAGAACTGCTCTGTATCTACTCTGAACCAAACATTTAAAGCCAGTTAATCTGGTGAACATTTGAGTAAGCCCCTTCTGCTAGGTACAGTTGAGCTAGGAAGGATCCAAAAATGAATTGTATGTGGACTCTGCCCTTCAAGGGTTTGTATTATTTATTTCCAGTTCTGATCAAACAAATAGATGAGATTCAAACAGAAACAAAAGCGTCATTTCCAAAACCAAGTTGCCATCCTCAATGCTATCTGTTGATCAAGCTTGGGTTAAATTAGTATATTATTTCTAGTTCTTCTGAGTTCCTAAAATCCTCCTAGAAGTGGTCTTCTCAGGGCTACTTACCTGAGGAGATGGACAGCTCACAATGCTGACAATGGATCCTTTTGTCAGTCTTAGTTTTAGTGATATTTCTCTAAAGGTATTTAAACAGCTCCCAACGGTTCCATTTACACCTATGTATATGTGTAGAGTTGTGGTGGTGGCCAGTGGGAGAGGCTTGACTCTCGAGGTCTGCTAAGGCTAAACAGCACAAATAGAAACAACTCTTGGTTTTCCTATGATGGGGAAAAAAATCCAAAGCCGTCAGAGAGGGGGGGCTCAGCTGCAGTGAAGGATCGCCCCCACCCCCACGGCACAGGAGCTCTGCTGGCCTGAGGGTCTGGAGCACTGCATTGACTTCAGTTCACTTACGTCACACAGGCAGCTGGTGAGGGAGGATCTGAGCGTCAGAAGATTCCCTCACCAGCTTCCCTCTGCCATAATCCTACCTCTGAGCTCCCTGGGCCATACTCGGTAATGGAGGGGCAGGGCCAGAGTGGACGTGTCACAGAGAGCCCCGGGGAGTAAGATAAAATCCCCCTGTCCTGCAGCACCACGCAGGAGCCTCCCGTAAGGGTCGTCACACTGGCCTAGAGTTTATATGTCCCTGTCCTCACTCAAGTCTTTCCGTTCGGTCTCCACCCCTAGTCAGCATGGGGTGGTCTCACTTCTGCCAAGAGAGTAGCTCACTGTGTGTGCCCGTCTTTGAAAGACCCCGTTGAATAACAGAAGCTGAGCCCCGCACCTGTAGGCCCACGGGAGCAAGAACCCGTGAGCCGTACTGCTGCCCACCTCACCGGGGCCTGCCTTCCTCCCAGGGGCTGGGTTCCCACGTCTTGCTTCCCCGAGGGGAGAAGTTCACGTGAGGGGGGCTGCTACTGATAGTCTGCCGTTTTTCCTGGCTCGCCAGGGCTACGGGAACCTTGCCTCGTGTCAGTAGCTTGGCACAGCATGGCCAGGACTCAGAGCAGGACACGGGCAGCGGGAGACACAGCCGGCGACGTTCGTGAGAAGCCTCGGGAGGGAGGTGTGAGGAGTGGGTTGAAAGCGCCCCCCCAACACACCCCCAGTGACTCATTGTTCCCTGCCTGAGACTTGGCCACATTTCAGGGACCAGCTGATGTAAATGTACTGTGTCATGAGAACAGTGCTGCTCAGAAAGAGACCAGCAGTCATTTTACTGTGCTCTGAGCTGGAGAAGGAGCAGCTGTTTGTGTTTTGTGACCACATACCCGGGCTCTTCACGGCCACTGGAGCTTTTCAGGTGTTTCTCTTTACCTGCCAGGACGGGAGTTCCTGGAGGAAAAGGGACGTCTCTGCAAACCCAGGAGTTCTAATGGGAATCAGCCGTAAGAATCTTGCCCTTGGCCCTGGAAACTCAGCCCTTGCAACTAAACATTCCTTTTCCACTATGCCATTTCCTAAACTGGTTTTAGGAAAACTCTTGATTTTGGCTAGCCAGGTCCTAGTTTTAGTTGGAAAGAGAACAAAATTGTCTATCTCTGGTGTGTAGCTTTTGACTCTGAGGGAAAATGATATAAGCGATCTAATTTTTGCCTTTAATCACTCACCTGGCTGAGTAGTAAAACTAAAATACACTAGGACTTCCCTGGTGGTCCAATGGCTAAGACTAGACCCTCAGTACATGGGGCCCAGGTTCAATTCCTAGTCAAGGAACTAAATCCCACATGCCACAACTAAGACCTGGTATAACCAAATAAATAAGTAAATATTTTTAAGAAGCAGAATATGTTTAGCATGGTAATTATTAAATTTATGATAGATTCCTCAGAATGTTTGCAAGTCAGTATCAGCAGTGTTTATTTTGTGTCTCAGTTTTAAAACTGTGAGTCTTCTTTTGTTTTGCAAGATGTCGTTATATATTTAAAAAAAAAAGTAACATAAAATTGTGAGAAATATATTTGTAGGTATTTTCAGAATTATTCCTTAGAGTATGTCCAGGAGTTGGGCTGTTGGAGCCTCCTCCATCTACGAAATGTACATATGTCCTCTGGTCTAAAGGAAAGTTGAAAGGTGTTTCTATATTCAGATCACAACTGAGGTCTGTCTGCCAGTTTTACCTCTAGTTCTCTTGATTCTACAACTTACTTGGGGCAAATCTTTTCACTTCCCTGAGCTTCAATTTTGTCCTCTTTAAAATGTAAATAATAACATGAGCCTCCTTGGGCTTTGAGGATTAAATGAGAAAATGTACATGAAATCATACTGTAGATTTTAAAACATTGAACATATATCATTTGTATAAATCTTAGGACATCTTGATATCTCCTGACTCCTTGTTTAAATTTTCCTTACTGGGGGCTCTTAATGGAAACCAAGGTTTTAAAATTTTTTAAAGGATGGAAATCTGTAAGAGAGAAAGAACAGGATCAAGAACTTACCACTGATATAGGCCACACAAATGCTGAGACCAAATAGCTCCTAATGAAGGTTGTGACCACTTGGGAATGAAAGGTTTGGCTTATGATGATTTTATCATAAGTAAAATCCTCTAATTTGTCAAGAATTGATGGATTTTAGCCAGAAGATAAACTTTACTTGTAGTGTGTGTGTGTTGATCCATAATTGAAATCAAGCCTCCCAGCTTTTGAGTCTGAAATTCCTTCTTAGTTTTTCTTCACTTGTCTCTGTCAAATGCCAAATTTAATGTGCTCAGAGAATTTTCGTGTCGACATATTCCCCTATATCTTCACAAGGTCAGCCCCATAGGTATGTTATAGGTACATGGAGAATTAAAAATCAAGAAAACTGCAGGTACCAAGTACTGCCACCCATTAGACAACTGAGGTTAAAAATAGACGTGTTCATGCATCAGCAGATGGAATCATACCCAGATGACTTGATTCAGAATTCAGCCACGTATGACAGCTCACTAAATGGAGTGTGGCCAGCCCAGACTTAAAATTCATAATTGCATCAAAACCACCTTCTATGGTTTAAAACTGAAATCCAACAATCCAATAAGCTATTTTGAATATCCACATGTAAAGGATAATTTGGGATGTATATTTTCAGTCAAGCTTACTAATGGGAAGATGTTTAATACATATGTTTACCCTGCTAACATTTTATATGTTGATATTCATGATATGTATGATCAGCAAGCTGTATTTTTATTTGCTGCTTTTAATTACAAGTCAACAGTATGGAAAGAATACAGTCAAAATTAAACATTTGTTTTGTAATTAGAAAACTACATTTCCTTTGGGCATTTCACCTTTAGTCGTCCTGAAAATATACCCAGATTCACAGCAACACTTGATTCTGACAAATACTAGCAAATGGA
>JAJLRB010003155.1:0-10609 GCA_020976825.1 Odocoileus hemionus
TGTAACCCCCAGGCTACAGCATGCCAGCTCCCTGACCTCACCAACTAAAAACAGCACAAAACTAAAAAACCCCTAAGAGAGATCAATCCCATGGGGGGACATTTTTCCTAAATTTTATGGGGTATTCCCAATGGGAAGATAGTTATAGTTTGTTTGATTGTTGGGGAACAAATAACTTCCAGGGGGAAAAAACCTTATTGATGAATGATCCCGTCCAACTCTCCTTTCATTTCCTGCACAGAATTTTGGGGGGGAAAAACTTAATCCCCTTATAAATGGTTCTATTCCGTGATTAAATGAGTTTGGGAAAAAAAAACACAAACCCCAGGGATGTCCTTGTACTTCTTGTTTTTTTCCAAGATAATTTTTCTTTTTCAGAAACATTTAAAGGCCCCCTCAAAACTGGATTTTGAAAGTTAAGGGGAAGGTTATTATTTTTTTAATTTTGCTTTATGAACCTGTATTTGGGTTTCTGACACTGTGGGGCCCCATTTGTTTTCCTTGTATTGTAGGGTAATTGGATTATGTGTGATGTAACACATTGGGGGTGGGGGACATGAGAAAAAAAAAGGCACTTTTAGGGATTTTTAAAAAGTGAGACAAATAATTACAAGGGTAAAAGGGGGCCTGAAAAAAGGGGTGGGCTTGAAGGGTATTAGGTGGAAAAAAAAAACCAATAGATGGACCTCCAGGAGGTTGTTCTATGGGGAAACTACTTATTATTTTGATATAAGTGTTTTTATTTGATAATGTGGAAGATAAAAAAAAAACATTGGGGAAAAATAAACCCCACCTGGTTAAAAATACATACTTCCCTCCCAGGGGTGGACTTACCTTCGCTGTGAATCAAATACAAAACCTTATGATTTACTTTGAAGTCTGTTTGAAGGGTAACTGTATTAAAAAAAAAAAAAAAAAAAAAAAAAAAAAAAAAACAACATAAAAACTCTTCTGTTTTATTGGTTCAAATTATTTTACCACCTAAAAAAAATTAAAGCAAAAAATGTGTTACTAAAAGTCGAGAGATTTTACTGGGGGGGGGGGGGGACCCACAAATTGAATGTGTGGACTTTGGGAAGTTTGTAAAACGTTTCCTTGTGTTGAGCTTCTGTTTCTAATTCTATTAAATGGGTGAATTGGGTTATCCCATCTTGGTTGGTTGGGATTGGGGATATTCACAAAAGGCAAATATGAGGGGTTATACACCAAAAATGGTTGGTTTAATTTCCCACTCCAAGTACGTGAGAACTCAAGGGAAAAGGGGGGGGCCTTTTTCTTTGGTTTTCCCTTCCTTTTTCAAAAATAAAACTTTTCTGGAAAATAAAATTCCACGGGGGTGGGGTACTTTTTAAAGGGTTTTACTGTTTGCCTTGTGGAACAGTTGTTTAAAAAACCTGTATTTTATCTGGGGGAAGGTGGGACTTCCAATGCTTATTGAAAGATTGGCCCCAAGGGAAAAAGGAAACAACAAGGGAAGGGGGGGGAATTTGTTTAGCCAGCTTAAGTTCCCACTTTAGTTAGGGCCATCCCAGTGAATTGTTACCCACATAGCCCATTGTGTTTGTCTTTTTCCTTCTTCAAATTTTCTTTGAGTTAGCCCCACATTCAGAAGATGAAAAAAACCCCCAACTACCCCAAGGGGGGGTGGCCATTACCTTCTTAAGGGGGGGAGCTTCTTATGTTTCACGGTGGGCATCAGCTACACCCCAGTAATTGGTCTGGAATTGTAATTTAATAGCAAAATTTGACCTTTTTTAAGTGGTTGGTCCTGGCAATTTCAAAAATAACTATCCAAAATGATTGGGGGCCTGTTAAAACCCAACCCCCCAACAGGGGCCCCTGCATGTTTTGATATTTAGGGACAAAACATTTTCTACCAATGGATATTGATTTTATCTTGTTTCATAAATTGGTGGAAGATTTTAGAATTGGTTTTTCCATTAAAAATTCATGTAATTATCAAAATAACTTATAAAAGGGTTTGTCTCCCTTTCATTTTACCCCCAGATTTTGGAATTTTTTCAGTTATTTATTTTCTGGTCTGTTAATGAAACTGTAAACGGAAAAAAACATGGTGTAAATAGAGGAAAAAAAAGTATTCCAAAATTTAACACAGTTGGTTCACTACTATCTTATGGTAATAATTCAGTCTGGAAAATGACAATGTTTTTTAAAGGTGCAAATGTTCAAAATGTGTTTTTCAGCATTATCAGATTTCCAAGTTCTTCAGAAACATCCTGGAAGTCATTTTTTTCTTAGAAAGGCATCGTTTTTTATGGGATTAACATTATATGGGTTTGGGAGAAGATCATTATTTTTAGAAAGATGTGGTTGAGACCTAAAGATCTTCTATTAGAGCGGTCAAAAGAGGATATCAATGCAGAGGGTTTTTTAACTGTGATGCTATTAACGAACACCATATATGTCAAATACACGCACAACTGTCTAAGAACTTGACAACTCTGCTTGCTTTACAACTAATAAACATACTGTACCACATATTATATACATGCCAATAAGCTGCATAAACACCCAGTATTGTTAAGAGAGTGAGTAAGCGAACAAAATTCGTTTGAAAAAATGTTTGGCTGCTGACGATTGGCATGCTACTGTTTCATGTTAGTTCGGCGAGTGTAGGATAGTTGTAGTATAAACATATTTTAGTATTTGATGCTGTATAAATAACATGGATGATAAAGGAGATTAACTAAAGGCACATTTTCGATTCAAGGAAACGATTCGTTTTCGGCTTAACTAGTAGAGATGGATGTGGAATTGATGAAATAAAGGAAATAGAAAGCTAATCCCAAACTAATACGTTGGTAGGGGGGACAAACAAGACTTTTGAACTTATAAATCACAGAGCTAGCTGTTGCTACACGCATCATAGGAACGTAAACTCAAGTACTTTAGAATAATTTCCATATTTCACACTTTAAACCGCCCTAATAAAATAGCCCATAGAGAGTACATATGTCCCACTTGACAGAATAGTTCAATTAAGAAAAGCCTACTTCTATAGGAGAAATATACAATTAATACCCTTAGCCAATTTATTTATCTACATCAAAATAAGGGAATAAAGAAACCCCATACATAACGACCATTTCGTATAGGTTCTAGGGAGTCATTTGATTCTATAGAAGCAATGCTCCTAATTTGTTGTTATCCCCAATTCATACTCCTGAGGATGTTGAGAATTCAGAGACAGTTCAGCTCATTTAACATACCTTATGACTTGAGTAGTATCACAGTATAACCATATGATTAGCACTGGCCTCTGGCCAGTAGGCTAGCACTAGGTCCAAGATGGAAACAATGGTCACTCCCCTTGCATGGAAACTTCCTTGGCAGAGCGGATTGCGTGAGAAGCGCAATACACAAACGGTTAAAGGGAACAAATTAGCAAATAACACTATGTTGAATGAATTGGATATTCGTATAAAATCAGTATGTGAGTGAAGTGAAGACATGGGGTTTGTCAAGGACGCGGGGTGGGGTTGGGCGATGGGGAGGGGGGGGAAGGGAACTCTCCAGATTCCTTGGTCTGGGTGGGTGGACTGACAGTCGAGAAATGAAAGGTTCCTAATAGCTGGAAAAGGGCCACAGTGTTAGCAGGTCCGAGGCGACAGGCACGGGCGGACCAACGGTTGGGCGAAAGAAGCACAGTCTAGGACACGATTGCTATAGCCCTGGGCCCACTGGAGCTTCAGGTGAGTGCAAGGGAACAAAAGAGTGTAGCAGCTGTCTGGGTATAATAGTTGAGATATTAGGATAAACATACATCAGCACAGTCGTGAATACGAGTTTTCAACTACAGGACACTAAGAAGACATATACATTGGAGGGTTTTTTGTGGGGGAAGGGAACATCACTGACCCACTCTGAAAAAGTTTTAAAGGAATAGTCACTCTGGCTACTGTGAGATAAACCAGTTTGGCTTGGTAAGAAAGTGGGAAGCAGTTAGGAAGCCCTTTCATTGGCTCAGTTTGGGGTAGTTATAGTGGAGATGTTGACAGATATTGAGGCATTCAGGGGAAGGAGAATCCGGAGAAACCCAAACATTTTGGGGAAGATACAAAGAAAAGCTTACTGAGAGTGAAAGTCTGAGAGATGAGTTAGTTTATAGTTTGAAAATCAAAGTTTAAATTCTTTACTTGCTCAGTTGGACAAGCTTGTTTGTTAGACTCCCAGGAAAAAATAGCACATAGGCACTTGACTAAAAAAGTAATGAATTTGGAGGTCAGTATAGGGAATAAGAAATTGAGCTTCATATTACTTTGAAGAATTTCAAGACATCCAATACTTTGAACCAATAAAATATGAAGTGAAAATACAATTCTGATTTTAGCTAATTTTACTTCTTGTTTGTTTTAATAAAAAGGGGTTTTTATTTATGAAAGAAAAAATTATAGACAAAATCACAATAATACTGGTTTTTTAGAAAGGAATCGAACTCCAACAAAAAATAAGTTTAAAAATTGAGAGTGGGGAAAATTGGATGAATGGGTTTTCAAAATGTACAATATTCCGTTTAAATAGGTTTTTTTTTGGGGAGGTTTTAAGTTGGCATGGAGTACGTAATCGTGTGGTCGCCAATTTTTTTTGCTTTAGAGGGGTAGTCTTAAATTCTCTTTCACAAGAAAAAATAACTGGTGATATGATGGATTATTACTGAACTGATCGTGGTTAATCATTTCACTATATACATATATCAAATCTTTATTGCTGGCATAAATTTTTTAACATGTTTTATATCTCACTTTTACTAAATTTATTATTGGGAGAAAAGCCCTAAAAATTTTAATGCTATTGAACCCTGGGCATTTATATTGGGGGGCCCTTCCCTGGACCTCAGCGGAAAACCCAATTTCCACCCTGCAATCCCAAGAAAAACCTGGCAGTTCAATTCCGGGGGTTTGGGAAAATGCCCTCCCCTGAAAGGGATAAGGTTTGCCCACTTCAGTACCCCTTTCCCAGCTTATCTGTGCTCAACAGTAAAAAAAAATCCACCTTGCATGTAGACCTGGCTTTTTGATTCCCTGGTTTGGGGAGATCCCCTGAGGGGGGGCATGAACCAACCTCCAGTATTCCCCCTTCCCTGAGATTGCCCAAAGGGCAAGGCCTAGCAAGTTTACAGTATTTTGGGCACAAAGAGTCAGAAAATGACCGAGTGAATGCAGCATACACAGCACAGCATTTTTATTTTTACTCAAACCCACCAAAAACCCATTGCAATTTTGAAAAATACGCATAAATAGGCATATCCCCAATTTTTTTATGTGACTTAAAATATTTCACTTAAAACATAATTAAAACCAGTTAAATTAAGCTTTTTATAAGCATAGAAGTATTTCTGAATTTAAGATAATTTTTAAAAATATTTTTAAAAAATTTTAAAAGCTTATTTAAAATTTTTGGGTTATTCCCCAAAACCAACTTTGAAAATCAAAAGTGCTTACAAATTGCATTTTTTTGGTGGGGTGTAGACAGAACAGTGGAAGTCAGGATTGTTAATGGGGTTAGAGGAAATGAAAATTTTGAAGTAAAAAATTGCTCATTTGTTTTAAACCTAATTCTAAAACAGAATAATAGTGTAAATATATAGAAAACAGTTTGATTTACTATTTTTAAGTTTATAAATATTAAATGATAACCAATCCATGCTGAAATGACAAATCCAGAAAAAAGGTGGCTTTTCAGATTTTACTATAAATGGAACACTATTTATACATGTCAAACAATTTAGAAATAAGTTAACCCAAAAAAATGAAAAAAAAAAGCTTTATTACCACAGATAATTTTCACAGATTGTAAGAAAAAAAAATCTGAAAGGAAGATGTTCACTTGAAAGATCAAAACCTAGAGCAAAACACTATTTGTAAAAAAACTAGGAGCCCTTTATTGGACTTCTAGAAATGTGTTTCCTTTCATCGCTTCCTCTTGAAAAGTTTTTTAAATCCACTAACATATAAAAACAACAACATTACAGTTATTTTCACATATAAATTCTTGGCTTCATTAGCTTCTGCTTTTGAAATTGAAACCAATTTTTAAAAAACATCTTTAAAATAATTTGTTACTTAGAATTTTGGAATTCTCAGAACGAGTGTCAAATTAACAGAGGTGTCGAAAGAATCAGTTTTGGGCTGAGTCAATTTTTCCCTCCATGTGAAAGAAACTTCCTAAATTGCTAGTTTTTCAATAAAAGCCTGACCAATAAGTAAAAATTGACCTCCACAGCAGGGGGCCTTGGGGAAAACTAAATTTTAAACATTTCTGAAAATTGTTATTAGTAGATAGTAAATTATTAAGAAGATATTATATGATGCCGCTTAATGTAACCCCCCTATTTTTTAATCTGTGTGTGAGAAAGGGGTTTGGTGGATTTGGGATTTCATCAGTGGACGGGGAAAATAATTGCTTAAAAGAAAAACCCAAATGAGCCCAAAATGGATTCCACAGGGAGCCTCAAAAATGGAGCTATAGGAAAGTATAGAGGAAAGTGTGAAGGGATTGAAGTCTGAAGAGGCCAAAATGGAAAACATGACCCTGGAGCCGGGGAAGAATGGATGAGAAAAAAATCTGATCAACTGTAGGTGCCCTTAGGGGAAGAACAGGTTTTCCGCCAAGGCCCTCTGGTTATAGAACCACTCCCCGTCTCCCAGCAGGGGGCACCTCCGCTGTGGGCGAGGCGCCACGCTTCCCTCCCGCCCACATGGCTTCCCGGCTGAACAGTTTTCTGCCTCGGGTTTGCTAAACACCCCAGTTCAGCCTCTGGGAGACTGAGCAGGGTTCCCCCCTGATTCATAACTTTTTTTTTTTTTTTTTTTGGTGAATTGTTAATGCCAAACTGGTTCACAACACTAAATAATTAAGAATTAGGTTTAATTTACTAAAGCAAAAATTTAAAAACATTAAAAATATCTCACATGGTTGAAGCATAAAATTTCTACATTGAAGAGCCCTAAACCTCCTCCATCTTGCAACCATGATGTCACTTAAATAAAAAACTTAACAGTTTTAAAAAATGTCTTAAATTCAGATCTTGACCCAAAAAGCTTAAGTTTGGAAAAAATAAGGCAATGGACGTAAAAAAAAGACAAAAAAGTGAAAGTATTCTAAAATATAATTTAAAGATGCTTTAACTTTTACCCATAAGAAAAATGTAAATTTTAATTAGTATTTCCACAGTCCAGATCTTCAAATATCCTAAATTTTAATGACATATAATGAACATACTGTTCCTAGGTGATGGGGAATAGTCATTCTCACTTGCAGTGGTAGAAAAATTAAACTATAATTCCCCCCCGGAGGCACATTGGCAGTATCTGTAAAAAACAACAAACAAAAAAAAATTCCAAATTCTAAAAATATTTCTTATTAAAATATTTTTTTTATTGTGTGGTGAATTGCCATATATTCATGTTTTATACATTGTAGTGCTATTATTCAAACCACTTTTTAAAAATTAAGACAGTTTTAAATTTACAGTGTTGTTTTCAGATGTATAGTAAAGTTGAATTCAGTTAAATATATATATATATTTTAATGTTTTCTTTTAAATGAAAACTCTTTTCTATTAAATAGGTTTTTAATGAGATAACTGAAAAGTAGTTTCCTTGTGCATATAGTAGGTCTCTATTGTTTTTATTTTAAATATAGTATTTTTTTTTTTGTATCTATTAATTCCCTGAATTTCTTAGTTTATCCCTCTCCCTTTAATAGTTTTCCTGGTTTTGAAACTCTAAAAAGTATTTTTCTAAAAAAAAACAAGTGAACAGACCTGATATTATCTAGTATGTTAGCATGAAAAAAACTTACCCTCTGAAATTAATTATAGAAATAGAATGAAGAATGCCAAAATCTGATTTGTGTTTTTATAGATTTACACTGATTTCTAATATCCTTCTGACACCCCAAAATATAGAAAACATAATGCAGAGGATTCAGTCCATACCTGAATGTTGAAATCAAAATGAATTAAAAAATCTGTTTACCCAATCCCTAATCATTTTTTTAAATTGAGAAAAAGAAAAACTTTTTACCATATTGTGTAAAATTTGTTGCCCCTATTTTTCTTTCATTTAATCTTTTAGGTCCCCTAACTCTACAATATACTTTTTTTTTGTTACTATCGTTCTCACATGCTTATTAAAAAAAAATTCCTTCAAGCCTCCTCTTATTCAAGTTTTTGCCCCCGCAAAACAATTCACACCAAAATCAATTGGTATTTTAAAGATAAATCGTTCATACAATTGCTTTTAAAACCACGAAGGCCTTTCACTACATTAGAATATCAATCTGGTTACAAGGCCCCAGAGGCATGCTGAGGACACTCCTGCCTCAGTGCAGGGTCCCTTTGCCCCCATAGACTCCAGCTTCAGAAGCTGTTCACATAACACTTGCTCCTTTGACCTCCAAGTGAAATAAAATTTTAATTCAACATTTAGAAGGCAGTCACAATTGTTAAATTGTTGACTTTAGATGGTAGCAAATTTTGTAATTGTATGATTTTTGTTTGATTGGGTGTTTTTAAAAAATGAGTACTCCCCACACATGTACAGTAATATGCATGGACGTGGATTCTGTGTTTAACCTTGTCCACTGGTAATCTTGTGTTCATGGAGTTCAGGATCTGTAAGTCAAATATCATGTGCCAATACCAAATAATGGTAAGTTTATTTTAAAAAAGGAACATAAAGAAATCTTAAAGTTCTGACACTATTTTTTTCTTGACTGAGGAAATCAAAGGCACTAAAAAAGCTAGCCCATTCATGTGTACCTTTGAACTCCTTTTGCTTTTTTGTTGGAAGCAGCATATGATTAAAAGTTGGAAAAACCACAGTGCCTGTTTTGGGACCCTTTTGACTTGTTTTTTTGAAAGATAGCATACTCTATAAGTTCAGAGGGTAGAGTGGAATAGGTGTATGAGAACACAGTCCACATTGCTGGAAGCCGGATATAAACGATCTAAAGCCTCCTGATGTACACTTTAAAAATAAGTTAATTTGCGCTTTATTTCTTCTGTACCTAGTACTGTCTGTCAAACATTATTATAAGCCATGTATTTCGTTCGAGGGGGCATTGATCAGAATCTTGTCCAAAATATAATCAAAGCCATGTGTTGAAAAAACGAGAGAGAACATTTCACTATAGGACCTTAGGTTAAAAAAAATGAGTCTGTAAAGAGATTTTGTCTAAACCAGTATTTATAACATTTCCCATTTGTCCACTTATCGGGATGCTGCTTACTCTTGTTGATTGTTGGCTATTTTCATTTGGGGTCTGAATTAGCTTTAAGGGCATTACCTGAATATAAAATAGAGAATCTGATTAGGAATAATAATGAAAAATTTTATTATGTGCCTGCCGTATCTCAAAATTTACCGTGGCTTTTGCATGGGTTGACAGTTCTCATGAGGTGCTATGTTGTAGGAAGGAGACCCATATCTATCAAGGACGTGTGACATTGACTAGAAATACGCCCATCCCTTACGGAATGGTATGGAATCTAGTTTATTCGTTTGAAAACTTTGAAAAATATATCCTCTTGCCTCCCCGTGTGGAATTTTAAATTATTTTGAAAAAAGTGAAGAGAACTGTCCCTCATAATATATTGAGGTCAAGTGAGTTTTTTAAAACTTTTTTTCCCCTTGCAGTTTTTTAAAAAAAAGGGAAACCATGAGAGGAAATGACTAAACCCCTCTGCAATTTTCTTCATTAAACAGCTGAAATAATTAGCAGCAGCCTAGGCAATAATAATTATTCCTCTTGAGAAAAATTTCGGTAAAAACCCTGAGTTGGTGCATCCAGTTGTTTGTTTTTTTTTTTGCCCACTGCCTCCCCCAAGTAATTCGTTGTTATTTTTAGAATAGAAAAACTCAAGATGAAAACTCCTTCCTTTTACCGGAGTCAGCAATGTCCCCCTTATTTTGCACTGTGTTTTTTCTGGAGATTTACCTGAAAATTAGAGTTTCTTTGTCCTCCTCTTTCCCGTATATTTTCCCCGATTTTTCATCTAAGCAGCTTGCAGCAGTGCAGAGGGATAAAGAAGTTAGCCATTTTCTTGGTAAATACGCCCGTGTCTTGTGGACTATAATTTGGTGCTAAGACCACTATTATGACTTAAAAATGCGGCTCCTAAAACTAAAAGGAAAAATATTCTTAAAGAAGGAGGAAAGCTTCCTGCTTAAGGTTTTTTTTTGTTGCCCCAAGTGTATAACCAAAAAAAAAAATTAATTCATTTGAAAACTATAGGAAGTGAAGTTACAAAGGTTTTTAGGTTTTTTTAAAGTAAGAAATAAAAAAAATTGAGGATGTCCACCAATTCATAAAAACAACATAAAAAAATTCAGTGGTTTTTGAGACAGTTTTTTAATACAAATGAAGGTAATTTAACTTGATATTAACCTGAGTTTTTCTTGTTGTAAATGCGTTTTGAATTATTTGAATTTAAGTCATTCTAACAACTGAATTTGGGAAAACCTTTCATTTTATTTATTAGATTAGGAGTCCCCCCCTGCACAAAAATGTTTCAAGTTTCAGAAATTTATTTAAACCCTAATTAGACAGAACTTTTCGTGGTTTTATTGTTAAGTTTTTATTT
>JAJLRB010003156.1:0-10608 GCA_020976825.1 Odocoileus hemionus
AACTCGGGACTGCTCCGTGTACCCCAAATTGCCTCGAGATGAGAGCTGATTCCCTGGCTTAGGGACTCAAGACGTTAGGCCACCTTTCCACAAGCCCCTCAAGAGGAGGCTTCTCTCAGCAATAGGTATGAGGGGAGGGACCCTGAGATTGCTGGCCTCAATGGGCATAACACCGAGAAGCCCTGACTCGAAAGGGAGGGCCGGTTTCCCTTGCAGTGCTTGAAATACAGTCTAGTCCTTTCATCTCACAGGTGAAGGGATGTCTGCACCACCTGTGGAGTCCCTAAGAAAGCCCTAGGTCCCCGACTCCTTTCGACGGAATGCCTCACATGCCTCTGACACCCGAGAGGCGCACGCAAGCTCACTGCTTCAAAATTTGACGGAGCCTGACTCCTCTTGAACATTGACAGGAATCCCAGTATCCCTGTGGCTACTGGAAAGGGAACCTGGTCTCCCGACTCACCACTCGAGAAGCGTCCCTTTTGCCCTGCCAAGTCCTCGAAGAGGACTCCTGAGGTGTCCCCCTCGTAAACTCGACAGAGTCCTGACTTCGTTGAACAAACACGAGGTTGAGGGCCCATCCCCGCCGTAGTCGAGAATGTACCCCAGGTCCCGCCGCAACTCGAGAAAAACCATGAGACTTCCCCTCCCAAGCGAGATGAGGCCCGATTCCCCTGCACTGCATGCAGAGCAATTTCCGTGAGCCCCCTGAAACATGTCAGGAGCCTCGACTTGCTTGATGGATGTCGAGACAGTCCGCAACAAAAACACTGTCACACAAGTAGAGAGGACCCAGAGGTCACACCAGCATCGCGAAGGAGCTCCCATGGCCCCAAATCAACTCGAGATTGAGGCCCCGCTTCCCCTGCATTGACTCCAGAGCCATCCCCCCGTTCCCCATCAAAACACGACCTGAGGCTTGACTCCCTTTAGGCAACTCCAGAGGTTCCCCGAGAACAACGGGCCAAGTCTAGAGGAGTACCAAGTTCAGCAGAGCAACTCGAGGACTGCTCCGTGTACCCCAAATTGCCTCGAGATGAGAGCTGATTCCCTGGCTTAGACTCAAGACGTAGGCCACCTTTCCACAAGCCCCTCAAGAGAGGCTTCTCTCAGCAATAAGTATGAGAGGGAGGGACCCTGAGATTGCTGCCTCAATGGGCATATAATATACACCGAAAGCCCTGACTCGAAAGGAGGCCGGGTTTCCTTGCAGTGGCTTGAATACAGTCTAGTCTTTCATCTCACAAGGTGAAGGGATGTCTGCACCACCTGTGGAGTCCCTAGAGAAAGCCCTAGGTCCCCGACATCCTTTCGACGGAATGCCTCACATGCCTCTGACACCTCGAGAGGCACGCAGAGCTCACTGCTTCAAAATTTGACGGAGCCTGACTCCTCTTGAACATTGACAGGAATCCCAGTATCCCTGTGGACTACTGGAAAGGGACCCTGGGTCTCCCTACTACACCTCGAGAAGCGTCCCTTTTTTGCCCCTGCCAAGCCTCGAAAGACTCCTGAGGTGTCCCTCGTAACTCGACAGGACTCCTGACTTCGTTGAACAAACACGAGGTTTGAAGGGCCATCCCCGCCGTAAGTCGAGAATGTACCCCAGGTCCCCGCCGCAACTCGAGAAAAACCATGATGAACTTCTCCCCTCCAAGCAGATGAGCCGATTCCCCTGCACTGCATGCAGAGCAATTCCGTGAGCCCCCTGAAACATGTCAGGAGCCTCGACTTGCTTGATGGATGTCGAGACAGTCCGCAAAAACACTGTCACAAGTAGAGAAGGACCCTGAGGTCACACCAGCATCGCGAAGGAGCTCCATGGGCCCCAAATCAACTCGAGATGAGGCCCGCTTCCCCTGCATTGACTCCAGAGCCATCCCCCGTTCCCCATCAAACACGACCTGAGGCTTGACTCCCTTTAGGCAACTCCAGAGTTCCCCGAGAACAACGGCCCAAGTCTAGAGAGTACCAAGTTCAGCAGAGCAACTCGAGGACTGCTCCGTGTACCCCAAATTGCCTCGAGATGAGAGCTGATTCCCTGGCTTAGACTCAAGACGTAGGCCACCTTTCCACAAGCCCCTCAAGAGGAGGCTTCTCTCCAGCAATAGGTATGAGGGAGGGACCCTGAGATTGCTGCCTCAATGGGCATATACACCGAGAAGCCCTGACTCGAAAGGAGGCCGGGTTTCCTTGCAGTGGCTTGAATACAGTCTAGTCTTTCATCTCACAAGGGAAGGGATGTCTGCACCACCTGTGGAGTCCCTAGAGAAAGCCTAGGTCCCCGACTCCTTTCGACGGAATGCCTCACATGCCTCTGACACCTCGAGAGGCACGCAGAGCTCACTGCTTCAAAATTTGACGGAGCCTGACTCCTCTTGAACATTGACAGGAATCCCAGTATCCTGTGGCTACTGGAAAGGGACCCTGGGTCTCCCGACTCACCTCGAGAAGCGTCCCTTTTGCCCTGCCAAGCCTCGAAGAGACTCCTGAGGTGTCCCTCGTAACTCGACAGGAGTCCTGACTTCGTTGAACAAACACGAGGGTTGAAGGGCCATCCCCGCCGTAAAGTCGAGAATGTACCCCAGGTCCCCGCCGCAACTCGAGAAAAACCATGAGACTTCCCCCTCCAAGCGAGATGAGGCCCGATTCCCCTGCACTGCATGCAGAGCAATTCCGTGAGCCCCCTGAAACATGTCAGGAGCCTCGACTTGCTTGATGGATGTCGAGACAGTCCGCAAAAACACTGTCACAAGTAGAGAGGGACCCTGAGGTCACACCAGCATCGCGAAAGGAGCTCCATGGGCCCCAAATCAACTCGAGATGAGGCCCGCTTCCCCTGCATTGACTCCAGAGCCATCCCCGTTCCCCACAAACACGACCTGAGGCTTGACTCCCTTTAGGCAACTCCAGAGTTCCCCGAGAACAACGGGCCAAGTCTAGAGGAGTACCAAGTTCAGCAGAGCAACTCGAGGACTGCTCCGTGTACCCCAAATTGCCTCGAGATGAGAGCTGATTCCCTGGCTTAGACTCAAGACGTAGGCCACCTTTCACAAGCCCCTCAAGAGGAGGCTTCTCTCAGCAATAGGTATGAGGGAGGGACCCTGAGATTGCTGCCTCAATGGGCATATACACCGAGAAGCCCTGACTCGAAAGGAGGCCGGGCTTTCCTTGCAGTGGCTTGAATACAGTCTAGTCTTTCATCTCACAAGGTGAAGGGATGTCTGCACCACCTGTGGAGTCCCTAGAGAAAGCCCTAGGTCCCCGACTCCTTCGACGGAATGCCTCACATGCCTCTGACACCTCGAGAGGCACGCAGAAGCTCACTGCTTCAAAATTTGTGACGGAGCCTGACTCCTCTTGAACATTGACAGGAATCCCAGTATCCCTGTGGCTACTGGAAAGGGGACCCTGGGTCTCCCGACTCACCTCGAGAAGCGTCCCTTTTGCCCTGCCAAGCCTCGAAGAGACTCCTGAGGTGTCCCTCGTAACTCGACAGGAGTCCTGACTTCGTTGAACAAACACGAGGGTTTGAAGGGCCATCCCCGCCGTAAGTCGAGAATGTACCCCAGGTCCCCCGCCGCAACTCGAGAAAAACCATGAGACTTCCCCCTCCAAGCGAGATGAGGCCCGATTCCCCTGCACTGCATGCAGAGCAATTCCGTGAGCCCCCTGAAACATGTCAGGAGCCTCGACTTGCTTGATGGATGTCGAGACAGTCCGCAAAAACACTGTCACAAGTAGAGAGGGACCCTGAGGTCACACCAGCATCGCGAAGGAGCTCCATGGGCCCCAAATCAACTCGAGATGAGCCCGCTTCCCCTGCATTGACTCCAGAGCCATGCCCCCGTTCCCCATCAAAACACGACCTGAGGCTTGACTCCCTTTAGGCAACTCCAGAGGTTCCCCGAGAACAACGGGCCAAGTCTAGAGGAGTACCAAGTTCAGCAGAGCAACTCGAGGACTGCTCCGTGTACCCCAAATTGCCTCGAGATGAGAGCTGATTCCCTGGCTTAGACTCAAGACGTAGGCCACCTTTCCACAAGCCCCTCAAGAGGAGGCTTCTCTCAGCAATAGGTATGAGGGAGGGACCCTGAGATTGCTGTCTCAATGGGCATATACACCGAGAAGCCCTGACTCGAAAGGAGGCCGGCTTTCCTTGCAGTGGCTTGAATACAGTCTAGTCTTTCATCTCACAAGCTGAAGGGATGTCTGCACCACCTGTGGAGTCCCTAGAGAAAGCCCTAGGTCCCCGACTCCTTTCGACGGAATGCCTCACATGCCTCTGACACCTCGAGAGGCACGCAGAGCTCACTGCTTCAAAATTTGACGG
Organism: Odocoileus hemionus; assembly: GCA_020976825.1. Taxonomy (NCBI): domain Eukaryota; kingdom Metazoa; phylum Chordata; class Mammalia; order Artiodactyla; family Cervidae; genus Odocoileus; species Odocoileus hemionus. The sequence continues at coordinate 4,334 of JAJLRB010003156.1, forward strand.
AGCCTGACTCCTCTTGAACATTGACAGGAATCCCAGTATCCCTGTGGCTACTGGAAAGGGACCCTGGGTCTCCCGACTCACCTCGAGAAGCGTTCCTTTTGCCCTGCCAAGCCTCGAAGAGACTCCTGAGGAGTGTCCCTCGTAACTCGACAGGAGTCCTGACTTCGTTGAACCAACACGAGGGTTGAAGGGCCATCCCGCCGTAAGTCGAGAATGTACCCCAGGTCCCCGCCGCAACTCGAGAAAAAACCATGAGACTTCCCCCTCCAAGCGAGATGAGGCCCGATTCCCCTGCACTGCATGCAGAGCAATTCCGTGAGCCCCCTGAAACATGTCAGGAGCCTCGACTTGCTTGATGGATGTCGAGACAGTCCGCAAAACACACTGTCACAAGTAGAGAGGGACCCTGAGGTCACACCAGCATCGCGAAGGAGCTCCATGGGCCCCAAATCAACTCGAGATGAGGCCCGCTTCCCCTGCATTGACTCCAGAGCCATCCCCCGTTCCCCATCAAACACGACCTGAGGCTTGACTCCCTTTAGGCAACTCCAGAGGTTCCCCGAGAACAACGGGCCAAGTCTAGAGGAGTACCAAGTTCAGCAGAGCAACTCGAGGACTGCTCCGTGTACCCCAAATTGCCTCGAGATGAGAGCTGATTCCCTGGCTTAGACTCAAGACGTAGGCCACCTTTCCACAAGCCCCTCAAGAGGAGGCTTCTCTCAGCAATAGGTATGAGGGAGGGACCCTGAGATTGCTGCCTCAATGGGCATATACACCGAGAAGCCCTGACTCGAAAGGAGGCCGGCTTTCCTTGCAGTGGCTTGAATACAGTCTAGTCTTTCATCTCACAAGCTGAAGGGATGTCTGCACCACCTGTGGAGTCCCTAGAGAAAGCCCTAGGTCCCCGACTCCTTTCGACGGAATGCCTCACATGCCTCTGACAACTCGAGAGGCACGCAGAGCTCACTGCTTCAAAATTTGACGGAGCCTGACTCCTCTTGAACATTGACAGGAATCCCAGTATCCCTGTGGCTACTGGGAAAGGGACCCTGGGTCTCCCGACTCACCTCGAGAAGCGTCCCTTTTGCCCTGCCAAGCCTCGAAGAGACTCCTGAGGTGTCCCTCGTAACTCGACAGGAGTCCTGACTTCGTTGAACCAAACACGAGGGTTGAAGGGCCATCCCCGCCGTAAGTCGAGAATGTACCCCAGGTCCCCCGCCGCAACTCGAGAAAAACCATGAGACTTCCCCCTCCAAGCGAGATGAGGCCCGATTCCCCTGCACTGCATGCAGAGCAATTCCGTGAGCCCCCTGAAACATGTCAGGAGCCTCGACTTGCTTGATGGATGTCGAGACAGTCCGCAAAAAAACACTGTCACAAGTAGAGAGGGACCCTGAGGTCACACCAGCATCGCGAAGGAGCTCCATGGGCCCCAAATCAACTCGAGATGAGGCCCGCTTCCCTGCATTGACTCCAGAGCCATCCCCCCGTTCCCCATCAAACACGACCTGAGGCTTGACTCCCTTTAGGCAACTCCAGAGGTTCCCCGAGAACAACGGGCCAAGTCTAGAGGAGTACCAAGTTCAGCAGAGCAACTCGAGGACTGCTCCGTGTACCCCAAATTGCCTCGAGATGAGAGCTGATTCCCTGGCTTAGACTCAAGACGTAGGCCACCTTTCCACAAGCCCCTCAAGAGGAGGCTTCTCTCAGCAATAGGTATGAGGGAGGGACCCTGAGATTTGCTGCCTCAATGGGCATATACACCGAGAAGCCCTGACTCGAAAGGAGGCCGGCTTTCCTTGCAGTGGCTTGAATACAGTCTAGTCTTTCATCTCACAAGCTGAAGGGATGTCTGCACCACCTGTGGAGTCCCTAGAGAAAGCCCTAGGTCCCCGACTCCTTTCGACGGAATGCCTCACATGCCTCTGACACCTCGAGAGGCACGCAGAGCTCACTGCTTCAAAATTTGACGGAGCCTGACTCCTCTTGAACATTGACAGGAATCCCAGTATCCCTGTGGCTACTGGAAAGGGACCCTGGGTCTCCGACTCACCTCGAGAAGCGTAGGAGTCCTGACTTCGTTGAACCAAACACGAGGGTTGAAGGGCCATCCCCGCCGTAAGTCGAGAATGTACCCCAGGTCCCCGCCGCAACTCGAGAAAAAACCATGAGACTTCCCCCTCCAAGCGAGATGAGGCCCGATTCCCCTGCACTGCATGCAGAGCAATTCCGTGAGCCCCCTGAAACATGTCAGGAGCCTCGACTTGCTTGATGGATGTCGAGACAGTCCGCAAAAACACTGTCACAAGTAGAGAGGGACCCTGAGGTCACACCAGCATCGCGAAGGAGCTCCATGGGCCCCAAATCAACTCGAGAGGAGGCCCGCTTCCCCTGCATTGACTCCAGAGCCATCCCCCGTTCCCCATCAAACACGACCTGAGGCTTGACTCCCTTTAGGCAACTCCAGAGGTTCCCCGAGAACAACGGGCCAAGTCTAGAGGAGTACCAAGTTCAGCAGAGCAACTCGAGGACTGCTCCGTGTACCCCAAATTGCCTCGAGATGAGAGCTGATTCCCTGGCTTAGACTCAAGACGTAGGCCACCTTTCCACAAGCCCCTCAAGAGGAGGCTTCTCTCAGCAATAGGTATGAGGGAGGGACCCTGAGATTGCTGCCTCAATGGGCATATACACCCGAGAAGCCCTGACTCGAAAAAGGAGGCCGGCTTTCCTTGCAGTGGCTTGAATACAGTCTAGTCTTTCATCTCACAAGCTGAAGGGATGTCTGCACCACCTGTGGAGTCCCTAGAGAAAGCCCTAGGTCCCCGACTCCTTTCGACGGAATGCCTCACATGCCTCTGACACCTCGAGAGGCACGCAGAGCTCACTGCTTCAAAATTTGACGGAGCCTGACTCCTCTTGAACATTGACAGGAATCCCAGTATCCCTGTGGCTACTGGAAAGGGACCCTGGGTCTCCCGACTCACCTCGAGAAGCGTTCCTTTTGCCCTGCCAAGCCTCGAAGAGACTCCTGAGGTGTCCCTCGTAACTCGACAGGAGTCCTGACTTCGTTGAACCAACACGAGGGTTGAAGGGCCATCCCCGCCGTAAGTCGAGAATGTACCCCAGGTCCCCGCCGCAACTCGAGAAAAACCATGAGACTTCCCCCTCCAAGCGAGATGAGGCCCGATTCCCCTGCACTGCATGCAGAGCAATTCCGTGAGCCCCCTGAAACATGTCAGGAGCCTCGACTTGCTTGATGGATGTCGAGACAGTCCGCAAAAACACTGTCACAAGTAGAGAGGGACCCTGAGGTCACACCAGCATCGCGAAGGAGCTCCATGGGCCCCAAATCAACTCGAGATGAGGCCCCCGCTTCCCCTGCATTGACTCCAGAGCCATCCCCCCGTTTCCCCATCAAACACGACCTGAGGCTTGACTCCCTTTAGGCAACTCCAGAGGTTCCCCGAGAACAACGGGCCAAGTCTAGAGGAGAGTACCAAGTTCAGCAGAGCAACTCGAGGACTGCTCCGTGTACCCCAAATTGCCTCGAGATGAGAGCTGATTCCCTGGCTTAGACTCAAGACGTAGGCCACCTTTCCACAAGCCCCTCAAGAGGAGGCTTCTCTCAGCAATAGGTATGAGGGAGGGACCCTGAGATTGCTGCCTCAATGGGCATATACACCGAGAAGCCCTGACTCGAAAGGAGGCCGGCTTTCCTTGCAGTGGCTTGAATACAGTCTAGTCTTTCATCTCACAAGCTGAAGGGATGTCTGCACCACCTGTGGAGTCCCTAGAGAAAGCCCTAGGTCCCCGACTCCTTTCGACGGAATGCCTCACATGCCTCTGACACCTCGAGAGGCACGCAGAGCTCACTGCTTCAAAATTTGACGGAGCCTGACTCCTCTTGAACATTGACAGGAATCCCAGTATCCCTGTGGCTACTGGAAAGGGACCCTGGGTCTCCCGACTCACCTCGAGAAGCGTCCCTTTTTGCCCTGCCAAGCCTCGAAGAGACTCCTGAGGTGTGTCCCTCGTAACTCGACAGGAGTCCTGACTTCGTTGAACCAACACGAGGGTTGAAGGGCCATCCCCGCCGTAAGTCGAGAATGTACCCCAGGTCCCCCCCGCCGCAACTCGAGAAAAAACCATGAGACTTCCCCCTCCAAGCGAGATGAGGCCCGATTCCCCATGCACTGCATGCAGAGCAATTCCGTGAGCCCCCTGAAACATGTCAGGAGCCTCGACTTGCTTGATGGATGTCGAGACAGTCCGCAAAAACACTGTCACAAGTAGAGAGGGACCCTGAGGTCACACCAGCATCGCGAAGGAGCTCCATGGGCCCCAAATCAACTCGAGATGAGGCCCGCTTCCCCTGCATTGACTCCAGAGCCATCCCCCGTTCCCCATCAAACACGACCTGAGGCTTGACTCCCTTTAGGCAACTCCAGAGGTTCCCCGAGAACAACGGGCCAAGTCTAGAGGAGTACCAGTTCAGCAGAGCAACTCGAGGACTGCTCCGTGTACCCCAAATTGCCTCGAGATGAGAGCTGATTCCCTGGCTTAGACTCAAGACGTAGGCCACCTTTCCACAAGCCCCTCAAGAGGAGGCTTCTCTCAGCAATAGGTATGAGGGAGGGACCCTGAGATTGCTGCCTCAATGGGCATATACACCGAGAAGCCCTGACTCGAAAGGAGGCCGGCTTTCCTTGCAGTGGCTTGAATACAGTCTAGTCTTTCATCTCACAAGCTGAAGGGATGTCTGCACCACCTGTGGAGTCCCTAGAGAAAGCCCTAGGTCCCCGACTCCTTTCGACGGAATGCCTCACATGCCTCTGACACCTCGAGAGGCACGCAGAGCTCACTGCTTTCAAATTTGACGGAGCCTGACTCCTCTTGAACATTGACAGGAATCCCAGTATCCCTGTGGCTACTGGAAAGGGACCCTGGGTCTCCCGACTCACCTCGAGAAGCGTCCCTTTTGCCCTGCCAAGCCTCGAAGAGACTCCTGAGGTGTCCCTCGTAACTCGACAGGAGTCCTGACTTCGTTGAACCAACACGAGGGTTGAAGGGCCATCCCCGCCGTAAGTCGAGAATGTACCCCAGGTCCCCGCCGCAACTCGAGAAAAACCATGAGACTTCCCCCTCCAAGCGAGATGAGCCCGATTCCCCTGCACTGCATGCAGAGCAATTCCGTGAGCCCCCTGAAACATGTCAGGAGCCTCGACTTGCTTGATGGATGTCGAGACAGTCCGCAAAAACACTGTCACAAGTAGAGAGGGACCCTGAGGTCACACCAGCATCGCGAAGGAGCTCCATGGGCCCCAAATCAACTCGAGATGAGGCCCGCTTCCCCTGCATTGACTCCAGAGCCATCCCCCGTTCCCCATCAAACACGACCTGAGGCTTGACTCCCTTTAGGCAACTCCAGAGGTTCCCCGAGAACAACGGGCCAAGTCTAGAGGAGTACCAAGTTCAGCAGAGCAACTCGAGGACTGCTCCGTGTACCCCAAATTGCCTCGAGATGAGAGCTGATTCCCTGGCTTAGACTCAAGACGTAGGCCACCTTTCCACAAGCCCCTCAAGAGGAGGCTTCTCTCAGCAATAGGTATGAGGGAGGGACCCTGAGATTGCTGCCTCAATGGGCATATACACCGAGAAGCCCTGACTCGAAAGGAGGCCGGCTTTCCTTGCAGTGGCTTGAATACAGTCTAGTCTTTCATCTCACAAGCTGAAGGGATGTCTGCACCACCTGTGGAGTCCCTAGAGAAAGCCCTAGGTCCCCGACTCCTTTCGACGGAATGCCTCACATGCCTCTGACACCTCGAGAGGCACGCAGAGCTCACTGCTTCAAAATTTGACGGAGCCTGACTCCTCTTGAACATTGACAGGAATCCCAGTATCCCTGTGGCTACTGGAAAGGGACCCTGGGTCTCCCGACTCACCTCGAGAAGCGTTCCTTTTGCCCTGCCAAGCCTCGAAGAGACTCCTGAGGTGTCCCTCGTAACTCGACAGGAGTCCTGACTTCGTTGAACCAACACGAGGGTTGAAGGGCCATCCCCGCCGTAAGTCGAGAATGTACCCCAGGTCCCCGCCGCAACTCGAGAAAAACCATGAGACTTCCCCCTCCAAGCGAGATGAGGCCCGATTCCCCTGCACTGCATGCAGAGCAATTCCGTGAGCCCCCTGAAACATGTCAGGAGCCTCGACTTGCTTGATGGATGTCGAGACAGTCCGCAAAAAACACTGTCACAAGTAGAGAGGGACCCTGAGGTCAC